>VDFB02125979.1:0-61165 GCA_007258455.2 Sequoia sempervirens
TGTTGAGCATGATCAGGCTAGAGAAGATCAGGAATATGATGTGGCCCCATCAGATAAAGAGGACCACTCTAAAGTTCTTTTAAACATATTTAATTGCAATTGGTGTATTAATTAATGTAACCTTTCATGTTTCAACTTTAGAGCATGTAGAGAGTGATCAACATGTTGAGCATGATCAGGCTAAAGAAGATCAAGAACATGATGTGGCCCCATTAGGTAAAGAGGACCACCCTCATGTTCTCTTAAACATATTTAATGTCAATTGGTGTATTAATTAATGTAACCTTTCGTGTTTCAACTGCAGATCAGGATTTAGAGGGTGTTCAACATGTTGAGCATGAGTCTATAACAAAATTTCAAGAACATGATGTGGACCCATCAGGTAAAGAGAACCACTCTAATGTTCTTTTAATTAATGAAATACTTGTAACAATAATAATAAAACATATCAATTTAAAATTTCTTTCTTATTGCAGCAGATCCCCCCTTGAAGCGGTGTCCACATCATGAGCAGACGACTACGCGTGCATTAAGATCACAAGTAGAGGGAAGAAGAACTAAAGGGGGGATAGATATTGATTTAGAAAATGATACTCCACTTCAGCTTTATGTAGCTTTAAAAAAGAAACAAAAAAAAAGTGATTGTAATCATATCATGACAACCATATTTTTGATAATATATAAAAATTGAAAGAATGAATATTATATGTTAATGAATGAATGTGAATATGTTAATTAATGAATGTTAAATGTTAATGAATGAATGTTATATGTTATTAATGGATGAATGAATGTTATATGTTATTAATGGATGAATGAATGAATGTTATATGTTATTAATGGATGAATGAATGATTAATGTTATATGATTAGGTATGGGGAATTGAGAGTGATGTGGGGGGGGGGAGGGGCCAAATGAGCTTCCACCATCACGTGGTTGGCCCTGTTAAGTAGAGAATATTAAACTATTCTCGAAACAAAGAGAAGCTCAATAAGGTAATGCACTTTTCAATATAAGAAATGTATCGTTTGAAGCATCAAACCAATATGCAGTCTGTATGTATGATCAGTCATCAGTCTCTGCAATGGTACATTTCTAGGAATTTAAAAATAAAAATAAAAATTGATGCTTCTTCGCAATTTCGACGACAACCACCGACGAATAACCATAAAGGCTCGACGAAGTTGCTATAGCTGTAACGAAGGTTTCTTCGTAACTCCTTGCCCATTTCGTCACAATTTTGATGAGCTTTCAGCATTGTTACCACGCTACTCCTTGCCCATTTTGTCGCACTTTCGACAAACTTTTGGTGTTCTTCCGAAGCTACTCCTTGCTAATTTCGTCGCAAATTCGATGAACTCTTGGTGTTGTTTCAATGCTACTACTTACCTATTTCATCGCATGTTCGATGAACTTTTGAAGTTGTTTCGATGCTACTCCTTGCCCATTTCATTGCAATGGAAACGAACGTCTGTTGTTGTTTCGACGCTACTGCTTGCCCATTTCGTCGAACTGGCAACAAACTTCTGCTATAATTTTTTGGTGGATACATGAAGTTTTCATCAATATTCTGATGAAAGTCCGAGGCATTTCATGATGCCATCGACCGATGATTCTTTGCCATTATTTTGACGTTTAATTCGTCGTCGGCCTTTCGACAAAAAAACAACGATGAAAAGAGTTTTTCCATTTCGTCGCTCTTCCGACAAAGATTTGTCGAACAACTGACGAACAACCATCAGAAAATGGTGTCAAATTCAGTAGTTCCTTGTGTCTAATATCCATCCATGGCGACTATCTGAACTCCTAACACAATGAAAATATCTTGTTTTTTCTACCCTCTTGCATCCATGCATCGATCTTCTATCCACACCTAGATACATATGTACAATAAAAAACTTATGTGAAAAAATATGTATATATATATATTTTAAATTTAAATAAATTCAAATTTTTGATTTAATGTAATTTATACATGCAGATATCTCCCAAAACACTCTATGTGGAATGTGTCGGTTTGTTCTTGAAGATGTGCTGACCACATTTAATGCAAAGTGTTTCTTACACCATTCAAAAACATCATGTGCATTGTCTAAACGATCTTCTGGATAACTCATTTGATGCTTTCTTAAAGCTTGTTTGATGCAAGCTCCTGCTCCATCATGCTCACCCTTTCCATTCCCACTCTCAAAAAAACTCCAAACATGTGGTATTTTGTAGATTTTATGATATCTACAAAGTGCATAGAATGATCGTGAAGATTTGAATTATGCCGCACATCCATCTGACCATAAAAAATGATTTTCAAATTTTACACCCTTGCTTCTCAAATTCTCAAACAATATTGTAAAGCAATGTTGGACAAAAAGTGTGTCATGCTCTTTATCATCACTAATATAAAAGTGATATTATTTCTTAATGGCTCGTTCTTCATCTGTACTCTCAACACCATCCAATTCTGATTGTGCATGTCGATAACACACATGAACCATAATAGTGATCTACTTTGAAAAGTAATACTCCGATTGAATCTCCTTTTGATGTACAAAGGAGTAATTTTCTGCAAAGTCAACTACTAATAGAACTGTTCCACGTGGGAAAGTATCTCAATGTTTGGAATTTTTGTGCTTACCACTTAGCAAAAAAGGAATGTTGTATGTATGGCTGTATCAATTTTTGAAAATCTTCCATAAATTTTCCAATGGGAATCTCCTCTTCTACATAGTTCAACCTTGTGGATTCTTTCCCAAAATTTGTTTGCAACTTTACATACTTGTACCCGTGTCAATAAAATATGTGAATAACTGATAAACCACACTTGATCAATGAAACATTACATCAAAGAGAATCCAAATAACTTGATCTATGAGAAATTGAAACAAATAAACTCTTTAAAAATAGTACTTACCTCTTTCAATTTATTGTCTTTGTTAGGTCAGTATCCTCAATTCTTGAAGGAAATTTAGCCAAATTTCCACGTCTCACAAATTCCTTTTATGTAGTTTATTTGAGGTCCATTTTCATGATAACATAATATAGACTTTATGAAAAAACTTGCCTGTTTAGGAGGTGCATTTTGAAACCCACATCTTTCTTCTATCATCTTTAGAAACACCTGATAGTAGAGATCAAATTCAATATGATAATGACAACAACAAGTTTCAAAAAACTTGTTTATCTTCACATAATATGGCTTTAACCTTTGAAACATTGTTTGCCCAATCTTTATATGAGGATATGCATTACAAAAGTTCATATACATCTCAAATTGTGTTATGTCTAGCCAATGTTTGATATGATTTTCATAAATACTAGGTCCAATCCTATGTCTCATAACATCTCTAGTATTTGATGATGGATGAATCTGATCATGCCAAAAACCTGAGACCAAGTTGCTAACAACATCTTCAATCCTGTCAGAACGGGAAGCTCTACACATAATTGCCCAATTTCCTTCTAAACTCTCATCCAAAAACCTTCTCTTTTTCTCATATTTTATCAATGTGGTTCTACTATAACCAATTTCAGTTGAAAGTGCAAACATTTTTCTTTTTCTTGCTATATCTTGATGTATAATAGATGTCAACATCACCCTTCTTGTAGTGGCCTTATCCATTGATCAAGATCCTTTCCCAATGGAATCTAAACCTTTTTTAACATTTTGAACAATATCCTTTTGTAATCTCATGTGTTTCTTCTTATTTGATTTTGAATGAACACCCAACAATTGTAATGACTCTTTGAGCTCATCGCGAAGAAGTAAACGTGATAACAATTGGGTTTTTTCAAGTGTATCAAGATGATTGAAATGATGATTGATCATTCCATTTACATATTTAGTCATTGACCTCTTTCTCTTATTATAAGGCTAGTTGGCATAATATTTCAGTTTCTCCATATCCATTTCTAGTAAATGATCCTAGAAATTTCATGAAAATTTGTTTCCCCACCTTCTGACTAGTTTTATATGCTCATCCATACCCGGTGGGAGAGTGATCTGACCCCTCTCAACATTGTTTGAACTTGTGCCTCCTCCTATCTTCAGGACCAGCACATTCTTGGGTGGATTCATTTGATCCAATGTCTAGATTTGGCTCGACTTGAGCATGAAAACTTTCTGCTTGTTGAGCCCTTCCTACACATGTGTCACAAAATATTTTTCAAACAAAAGTGAGAGATGATGTTGAATCTAAGTGAAGTTTATGTATGTAAGCAAATAAACTGATAAAACATGATGAGCTATAAGTGAGAGAAGTTTGTGCTAGTTTTATATGCTCATCCATACTAGTAGAAGGAAGTGATCTTGACCCATCTCCAACAAGCATTGTTTGAACTTGGGTCTCCTCCCTAACTTCAAGGTCCATGTGTTCTTCAACGGATTCGTTTGATCCAATATCTTGATTTGGCTCGACTCCATCTTGAGGAATCCCTAGAGCATAAAACATAAAAAAAATTGAGAACATTGAACTGGTGAAAATAAAAGACCAAAGACATAAAACACAAATATTGAAACAAAAAGAATTGGCTTAAGGAATTGGAGTCAAGGATCATATAAACATTGCAACTTGCATGACCAAGATGACTTGAGGACATTTAAAATTATTTATAGTCATTCAAATTCTGTGATAGTTGAAACCTTCAAAGTAAAAGTCCACAAGAACACTTGAGGTGAGAGAGAAGAAGCCATGTACGAGCTGCTTTCTATGATGAATTTTCAAGTTTTGGTTCGTGCCTCTTTGTTCTTCTTCTTTTGACAATTTTAAGTTTAAAGGACACATTTTTTATTTTTCTTTTATTTAATATTTTCTTCTTCCAGCCAAATATAACTCTAAACAAGTCCTCTACCAACAGTTAAAATTATCCTCCCAAATTTTTCCTTGATTGATAAAATGAAAATTTGTCAAGCTTATATTGCCTCCTTGATAAATGTGCAAAACTTCTCCAAAATCTGCGCTCCAAGTGAATCAAAATTATTCAAGTGTACATGGAATAAATAGATCCGAGTTTAAATGAATCAAGTAGTAAACAAATGAGTTATTTCATTGTGGATTTTGTTAGACATATTTAATTCATAGGTATACACAACATATCTAGTAATTTTAGAATTTTTGTTAAAGTGTCAAAAATGTATATTAGAGGGTATAATTTATGAGATTGAATTTTCTTAATTATATTTGAATTCAATTTCAAGTTAGTTGTCGAAAATACCATAATAGAGGTATAATTTGAGATTAAATTTTCTTAATTATATTTGAATTGAATTTTAAAGTTTACTTATCAAAAGCATTATAATAGCTCAATATAATTTGAATTGAATTTAAAGTTACTTGTCAAAAGATTATATCTTGTTCTCAACTCAATGGTTCAATATTTGCTTAAGTCATTTAAAAATATTTATTGTGATCAACATGAATGAACTTAGTATAAAGTGGCATTGATTTCCCTAAATTCTACTAGAAATCAAATGTATATTGAATATAAGGAAATGTAAGGTGTAAGAGATCATAAAATAAGAAAACATGTATGTATATTGAATATTTAAAGCAAATGCATACATACATTATGTGTAAACATGTTTAAACCATAAGCAAACACATGTACATACATGTAAAGGGATTCAATACATATAAACATAACACATATTATAAGCAAAGAGGAAAATGTATGTATATATCATATAAGAAAATATATGTACATATCATAAAAACAAAATGTAAATTAAAGATCATCAAATGTTGAATACTAAAGGTCAACAAATAAGCAAATGTATGTACATCATATAAGCAAATGTAAGTTAGAGATCATCAAATATAAAATACTATTAAAGATCATCATATAATTAAATACATGTGGTAAAGATCATAAATCTAGAGTGCATGGCCTAATATGAATGTCTACTCCTGGACAAATGGCCATCTGAATGAGAACGGTCCTACTCTGATGGATGTGTTGAGCCCTGCAAATAAAATTGTGTACAAGATGTGTTAAATACATATAATTTATATTCAATAAATTTTATGAAAGTTATTTTTAAATGAAATTGTATTTTTCAATATCAATCTAGATCTATGCATACATAAATATATTCATGTACATATACACGTACATGATTATATAAAAATGTAAAACTCACATGTCCACTGACAACAAATTCATCCACTGAGTCACATCGATCATGCACACGATTTGGACCAAGGCTAGGAGTGATCTATGAGGTATGTCCACCTGTAACAATATATATACACATATATATCAACTTACATGAATATCTAGAAAAAAATAATGAAAAAATAATGAAAAAATAATTGAAACATGCACATGCACATCATCTGATATCGGATGACCTAAGTCCTCTAAAACAGTTGCCTCTACCATATCCATCAAATGATCAAGCGACGAATCAACATCTGTATCCATCTGATCTATCCCATGTCATGCCATAAATGATGAATGTAGAGGAATATGAAGGTGAGATGGCATCGGTGATGATGAACCATAACCAATCAACATATCAGTAAAACCCATAGTTTGTGCAATTGTCGTATGAACTATAGGTGGATCATGATGCGCACTAGTGCTCGGTTGAGAGTGATGGGATCCTGAAACTGAATGACCTCTACATCTCAAATGCTCTCTAACATGCTCTATACCAATCCCATTTTTTGATGCAATGTGGGCATATGCCTCCAACAGGTCCTCAGCCAAACAATCCAAAGTCATGCATGACATATCTCCTGTAAGTGCATCAAGCTATGTAGGAGTAGGGATGTCAGCCACTGTAAAAGGATCCATGGTGGTCCACTGTGCTGAAAATGGTGTGGATCGGGAATGTCTAGACATCAAATACTGACCTACACGATTATTAGATGTCCTAGTGGTGGCAGCCGCAATGTCATCTACAGTGTCAATTGCTTCCTTTTGGGAAGCAACAACAACCTCATCTGCTATGGGGGATAGAGCTAGGGTGAGAGCAAGATACCTGTCACCAACCAATACCCTAAACACTAGGGGTACGTGGTCTATCTACTCGACAACAGGTGGGCCTATCAGCAATCCTACCACGCCCCTGACCAGCATATGGTGGAATGTCCAGGTAGTTAACTTTGAGGCTGAAATGGACCTCAGCATACAACTTCTAAACAAAATACAATGGAATCTGGTCATTGTTTGGGTATAGACCATGTGCTGTGAGAAATCATGGGTAGATTAATGAGGTCATAGCATGATCGACACATCTAGTGACCTGGTATCCCCTAACCTTACGCACATTTTGATAAAATGGAAAACAAGTGGCTTTTATCATTTCTTTGGTGACACTATCCTATATTTTTTTAAGGGGAACGTCACCATGTACTTCTTCTCGCATGCGGGAAAGAATAGCAGTCACTCTATCTGGGGAATATGCACTATTCCTCTCAAGTTCATCTTTTAGTTTTTCTATACTATGTAATATTAACATGCATGGTTCACTATATATCCCCGGGTTTGCACCCTATGCTAATGAATCTCTCAATTTTTTAATCTCATTACTAGTATTTTCAAACAAAGAATCTGGCACAGGTGGAACATGATCTGCTTTTTCCATGTTTTATATATATACAGTACTCCTAAAAGAGCAATGAGACTTTGGTAAATAATATATCTAGATAAAGGGAATGCAAATCTAAAATAGAACTTGTAATAATTCATCTACTCATCAATAATATTTTCATACCATTAACAATTTAAAAATAATTGGAAGACAACTATAATCTATAACATAGCATCCTTAAATGGTTCAAATTTTAAATGAAACGATGAAAGAAAGAATAAGAATACAAAGATTAGTATAAAATTATTTGAAAATAATTGGGGATAAAAATATTTGATCTAATAGTTGTTAACATAAATGAACTTCAATTATATAGCCAAGAACATAAAAAAATTATAGATTGGAAAGAAAATAAACAGACATTTATCATATTTTTATATGTATAAAGTTTAGATACCATCAAACTATTTAAACTTATAGATTGCATAAAGCTATAAATTGAATCGTTAAAACTAATTTATTAAGAATCAAATCTAATAAAGTTTGACTTCATTGCATACTTGTTATAAATATCTCACTAATCCAACCATACATATTATATATGTTAAAAAATATATAATTGTTATGCCCATAATTTTTCACTATATCTTGACGTGGATCTCCTTCAACTAGATCAATTAAAAATTATTTGTAATGTTGGAGGAAAATGGATTTAATATCATTAGAGTTGTCATGGAACTACCTCTCTTGATCAACAATAGATATTATCCACTCTCAAGAATGTAAATATGTTCGAGATAACTAAAAAATAATTTGTATCCCTTATATCCTTTCATCTAATGTAGCCTATCTCTTAATTGAGATCCTCTACCACAATTAAGTTCAAATCTTCTAAGTTTTATTTCAACGAAAGCAACCACTCATTGTAGAAAAGTTATTAGTAAGTGCTAAAGCCAAAACAACTTTTTTTTTTCTATTTGGATCCATATTTTTTTTCCATTCTAGATCTCTTTCTAGCCATATTCTTATTGTAAGATCATAGTAAGGTAGTGCAATATATTTAATCACATCATTCCACAATTGTATCCACTTACCATTTTGATGAGGTCTAGGAACATCAACCAAAGGGATATTAGGCAAGCAAGGTGATCAATTTGATTGAGGTGGGAAGTGTTGAGCTTGAAGGATAGATTATTAGGTATGAGGAATAAGAAGTTTGAAAAGTTTAAAGAATTGGGAGGTGATATGTGAGATAGGTTTAATAGAATCTACTTAAATAAGGGTGTTTTGTGGAGAGGGGACAATGGAAAGAGAAATAACTAAGTTTTAATCTATCAATACAACTAAGTTTCCCTTAGTTCACCATCTCTTTAGTTGGTCCAAGTGAACTAGTGATGCGTATAAGAATATTTTTTGTCTAAAATGGGATCTAAACCCCTCATGGTATTTCTAGTTAGGATGTAGGAATACAATTATTTTTTAGAGAGTTTATGAGAACTAAACCAACTTGTATCTTGGTTTTTTACACCATATCATATCATATTTTTTGTCTAAAACTTACAATTATGACATATTCTTATGACATTTAAGAGCACATGACTATAGAATATTTACAGTAAAGTATTGCCTAGTCAACATTATGAAAAATCATAAGAAATATTTTAAGAAATAGCAACTGTGTCAAGGAAAAAGATGTGGACATTTAAAAGAACTTTTTTTTTAAGCAAAAGTGGGAGACCGCTTATAATTTTATTTATATATAATATTTTACATATAGCTGGTTTAGGCGGACATACGGGCGAGAAAGAAACAACAAGAAAACCCCCAGTTGTAGTCCGAGTAACAAATTTTACAAAATATCAAAAAGACCAGTGAGGTCCTAGTACAAATGACCAATTTTCTAATTACAACATGTTACAAAAGCACATTGGTTGAATACATCAGTACAAAATCATCAATATCCTCCATGGAAATGGTAGATTTGTGCTAGTTTAGAACTTGGTAGAGATACATGAAGAAGTGCCATGCATTGTGGATAATAACATGCCTTGGAATATGTGAACATAGGTCTCTTCTTATGAAACAAAACCTTCCTTGAACAATTAACATTAGAAATTAATACAGTTTGGTGAGCATATTGTATAATCACACTAGAAACCAACAATGGAATATTGAGAGTCTCAACTAAGAATTCCACCAAGTATAGATAACATCCATACTAGAAGCCAACAAAAAAAGACCAAATTTCATAAATAAAGTTCATGTTTTATATATCATGCCTTTGAGGGGTCCACAAGTACCATGAGCCTTTTGAAATCCTTCTCCATCTAAATGCATCCATTCCAAGACCATTGGGAGGTGGGTATACAATATGAACCAAGTATTAATTTCTAATGTTAATTATTGAAAGAAGATGAAGGTCCTTATTTACCCTTAAATGACATTTAAATTGGATATTTTAATGTTCAATATAATGAAATGTTTAAAAAATGAAAGTGACAATAATATTGAAAATAAAAATGTTGAACATGAATGTGAAAATATTGTAAAATTTGATGGAACACCTATTGATAAGAGTAGCATCATAGAAGAAGAAGAAGAAGAAGAAATACATCAACAATTTCTTGACTAATGTGGATATGAACCCTATGACATTGAAATTGCACTCAATAATTGACTTGTTGATAACAATGATTAAATTGATAGCTCACATGAACCAATGAAACTCAATGTGTCTCCAAATTACATAAGAAGAGAGAACCTTTGTGAAGAAGAAAAAGAAATTCAAAATCCATCTTTTTGTAATGAGTTTGTTAAAATTTAAAAACATTCAAGAACCCCAAAATGGTTTGAAATTGATGAGCATAATAGAAATTCTTGAATTCAAGAGGTCATCACAAACCATTCGGTTGTGGGCTTCAAAAAAATTCAATGAATGGTTTTCCAATACTTGACATTAACCCAAAAATTCCAATTTTTTATACAATTACTAAAGATGTACAAAATGAGACCTTTACTAAATAAATTTCAAAGATTCATGTAAACAAAAAGTTTGATCGAAATATTATTTTTCTTAAAAATTCACTTTTATATAAATGTAGGTGTTCTGGAGAACAAAGCTATAGTATGAATAAGTGATTGACATTGATGGCTATAAATTTCAAGGTGGGGACATTCAATATAATTCATAAGGTGTTATAATATAAATGCTTTCATTGTTTAGTTAGTTTTAATCAATGTTGTATGATTTATTAAACATTTTTTTAATATTTAAATGTAGTTGTTTTGGGGAGTAGCAGTGATAGATCTAGCTCATTGAGAAAGGATATAGGTAGAGAGGAGGAGTGACCTTGACAAGGATTGAGACATGGATCACCTCAGGGTGGTAGATATGAGTGGAACATATCCATAGAGAAGGATAGGCTAAGAGGATAGATATAGGAGACAAATACCTTAGGGGCACCTTTTTAGTTGTGTGTATGCTCTACAGAGTGGATTTACTCATGAGTTCTTTGATGTATTTGAAGACACATTTGTATGAGAACATAGATAATATGATATGGGAACTATTAGTTGTGTTGATGATGGGTGTGATATTTTATGTGTATGTTGATGATGTGCATGATATATAGTTATATTTCTTGTATTTGGATGCTCATAGGTATGGATGTTCATGAATCTTATGTGTATGTCTAATGGTGGCATGTGGAAGGATAAATATGGCTATTGAAAACTTTACCATTATCTTGACAACTAATTATGGCTATATGATTATCTTATTGTAATGAACCTAAGTTAATTTGATAGATATTAGTGAAGTTGAATTAGGAAGCATGGATTGTGCTAAATTATTATACACATTTTAAGTTTAAAAATATGGGTCTAATTTTTGCGATATTGAAAGTCAGTTAAATTTCTTCAATAGTATATCCAAGGTATAGGGATATATTAGTGGTAGTAGTAGTGTAGGATAAAAATGAGAATTTATAAAGAGGGGAAGGTCTAGAAAGGTAATGATATGGTAATGGAAGGAGAAGTTACACTATAAGGTTAGATTTTCATAGGATAAGGAGGAATGGTATGAAGAACATATCTATATAGGATAGTGCTAGTAGTAACAATGGTGTGAACATATATAAAAGGATGGGAGATAAGAAAAATACTAGTGGAGAGAAAGGCGGTAGGACATGGGTGGTGGATCCCATGGAAGTGGTAACTATAGTATGATAGGAGGAATCATTATAAGAGGATGAAGGGTAGATGGATGCATAGAGGGTACAACATTATTAAAATCCATTAGAGTGGTAATATTATGAATAGTATTAATTCCCTAAGGATAGCCACCTAATACATTATATAAATTACTAGCCAATGAGTGAGGATATTTAGGGTGGAGAGGTGCATCAATACGTAATTATCAATTTAGGAAAATATCTTGTTTAGCAACATATGTATCTAAATCATAGTCTTGATCATTATTTTTCATCTTCTTTAATGTGGCTCTTTATATGGTTGTCATTAGCTATTATATCAAAAAATGATTCAATCGTCATTTTATTTGCTAGCCATATTAGAGTTAAGATGAAAACTCCATAAAACAAGATTTTAAAGGATATTAATTTAACTAGATAAAAGATCAAGGAAAACACTCTCAAACATGCAATATACCCCAATTGCTTAGACAATGCATATTTCCTAATAATGTGTGCAACTAAAAACTAATAACATGTAATGAATGGATGTAGGTGATAATAATTAAATAATCCTAATTGAACTAGGGTTGTCCCTTTTATATATTTAAGAAGTTGTAAGAGCATTGTATGAAATTGTAAGATGGGAATTACTTATGAAATGTTATATGACACATAAGAGAATAAAAAAGGGGGGTTACACTAGAATATTGATTAGAATTATGAAAATCATCAAGATCATCTTAAATAATGGGTTTGAATATGTCAAAAATGGAGTGTCGGTTATGGGAGGATTTGAATTTTTTTGACAAGATGTAAAGCATTTGCTAAATACATCCTATAAACCAAGTCAAGGAATATGGTGTTGGAATTTGTGCCAAATTTGGTGCCATTTTTAGGTCATTATTTTGGCTCATGGTTTTGGTAAACCACACTTGGTTTATGGTTTAAATTTTTCCTATTTATGGGTGCTTGAGATGGAGAAAGCATAATGATTTTGTAGGTATCATCATGCTACTAGAAATTACTCCATATTCACATGTTGATGATACTACTATAAGGGTATGCACATGAATATTTTATTGTAAATGATATTATTATCAAATAATATAATTGGTTCATGTTTTTGGTTGTGGGATTTTTCTTCCAAGAGGATTTTCCCATGTACATAATTATGTTATAAATTTATAATTTATACATTTTTCTTGTAACTAAAATTAAATCTATTTTGCATATTTATCTCTTGATAGGTTAATATGGGAAGTGTTTCCACACCTCAAATTCCTTTTAAAATACTATCCAAGTCTTAATCAGTTTACATCCTCTATCTTATTGTGCAATACCTACCTACCACCAAAAATGTGTAGAGATGGACATTTTTAATGTTACAAATGATACAATTTGTGGTTCTATTTGAACTTCATAACTTTATATTGTTTGTTTCCATATGCTATTAAGTTTTTATATATGTTTCACTTGGTCTTTCCATTTAGGAGCAGGCTATCCATAGCTTTGATTGCTGAAATGGGAAGGAATATTTCATTTACACATAGGACATAAAAATGTATGCAAAATGGGGAAGAAAAATAGTGTATGTTGAAAACACTTTAAAAAATTTCAAAGAAATGCAATTTGAATTCAACAAATTTGAAAAAAATTGCATTTAGGGTTTTGAAATTTAACAAATAAATCCATTTTGAACTCTACAAAATTTGAATTTTACATACCTGGTGCTTGATATGCAAGTTGGGTTGGTGAACTTTGGAGAGACGAAGTTGAGTTTGCATTCGCCGGAGAGAAGAAGTCAGTTTTCTCTCCGTCACGGTCTCAATTCGCCACACACACCAGGGAAAGCAACTGGTAAAAAGAAAGTGAAAATGACAGTCGAAAATGAGAAAGTTTTTGTTTTTTGTCATATTTAAGCGGGTTCGGTCGAACGCCTGTTTGACCGAACCCATTTAAATATGATTATTTTTATTTAGGGTTTGTTGGTTCGGTCGAACCTATGATGAGGTTCGGTCGAACCATTGAGTTCGACTAAACCCATTGAGTTTGAGGAAAAGGAAAAAACTAAAATTTCCTTCCTCATATTATTTGTAAACCACTATTCTGAACCCACCCTCAACTGTTAGTTGTTCTTCTTCCTGAGTGGAGGATTGCTCTTCACCAATGGAGAAAAGGCCTTCTAATTCATTTCCAACCAAACCTTCATCAAGGTTGCCTATTGTCCTAAGGAAATCAACTCCTTCCTTTCGATTCTCATCCTTAATGTGTGTTGTCCCAACACTTACTTTTGTAGATTTTCTTGGTTCAACTTTATTGTGTTGTCCTCCAAATATTTACTGCTCTCTTTCCTCAATAGATGACTCCTCTGAGTCATTAAGAGTTGGTTGCTCTAACTTTTCTAAACAACTCCTAGCTTGGGCAATGATGTCCACACATTTATTTAGAATATGGTGCATTATGGACCCTGCACCACCTAGCCATTAGTACCTCACCTAGTCTTAGCCCATCCTTTTTGCTCAAGTGTTCTGGAATCAACTCCTTAAAAGCCTTGGTTGTCATGTTAATCAATTCTTTTTCTAGGTTTGGTGGAGCTAAGGGTTGGTATATTTCCCAAAAGGGGATCTCTCCTTGCAAAACCATCTCAATTCTACCCAAGAATGTTAGACATTCCAGTTCATTGTGTATGTGAGTGCCATGGATTCTGCATTGGTCTGTCAATGCAAAGTGCTACAATGGCTTCCTCAATATCCTATTTAGATCTTCATGTAGTTGAGTGATGTTGATTTGAAGTATCACTACTCCATCTCAACTTAGATGTTTCCTTGCCTTCTAATTTTTTAATTTTCAAATTCCAACATATGATGAGATCTTCTTTATCTTAGATTTTTACTTGAAGGTGCATTCAACTTCCAACTTCCTACTTTGCAGCCTTGTGCTCAGTCATGCCCTCCTTCTAGTGCCAGTTTTCTTGATGGGTGTTTTTGCATTTCGCAACACACTACGTCTCTTGAAAGGTGAAAATCTGCAACTGAATTTCAGACAATCACCCCAAGGTCTCTCGAGTGTTAGGTCATGAATATGCTTGGAATAGTTTAGTTGGTTGATATTATTTTTTGGTAACCACAGGGTGGGCTTTATGGTTCACAAATCACGGGAATTTGGGTCTACAAATAGAGTTTCAAAGTGCTGGAAGTGAATGAACAGTGGCTACCCACTTAAAATAGCAAGCTGAAACTCACTATGTTCATCAAATTTAGCATTGTGGTGATGCTTGGAATCCTACTCTAACAAAGATTTTTAAAAAATAGCAAAGGAGAAAGGGTGAGAGAAGCTATTCTAAATCTAAGCTATGAATGAATAGTAACAATGGAGGATGTTATAGTACATAGACTTCCACAACCAAGTTTTGTTTGACCAAGAGAACCTACAACTACACAAAACCAATGCAATCTTCTAAGGCCTACATATTTTTAGATTGTGCATTCACGTCATGAAGATACAATTGAACTAAGTTGTAGTAACATTAAATAGCTCATACTAGCTTTACAAAGTGATTCATCATCAACAAATCACAAAAATCATGAGCTTGAGAGTTCATCAAATACTATAACAACATTCACCATTAAAGCCATTCAAGAAACTAACAACTAAAACTAACATGGAGGTTGAACCATGCATGTATAATGAACAAGTTCAAAGAAAACACCCAAAATACTGCAATGCTTCCATCTATTGCTACAAAATTCCCTTTACATCAATTCACCACCCCATATAAATGAGGAGCAAGCCCCTATTTATAGATTTCCAAAGCCCAAATGAATGGCTAGGATTTAATTACAATGTGTGGCTCAAATTCAATACAAGCTAGGGTTTCACCTACCCCCAATATTTTTCAATTTAAAATAGGATATTTTGTCTTCCTCTCCATTTTGTCTTGTAGCTGATTTTGTCTTCTAGTGATCTTGCCAAGGTGATCCCACAATAATGGGTTACAGTTTTTGGCCAAACTTGACATTAAAATCAAGATTTTTCACCAAATATTCACTTTCTTACACCTATAGCAGCTAAACCATTAAGAATTTGAAGATGAATCAAACTATTTATTTGTTAGATATTTTGTGTAGATTCTAATTACATTTAAAAGAAAAAAGAAAAAAAAATTGTGAATAATTTTATGTAATTTTTAATAACTTAATTTTTCTAGTAATTAGCATTTTTAAAAAGTGATGTTTACTTCATATTACATTAACTTTTATTATAGACAGGATGCAATTCTAATTTTTAAAATACAAAATTTTCACACCAATATCTAGGGCATGGATATTTTTTCATAATTTTTTGTTGCATAATTTTCCTTTAATTAATTTTCCAAGTCAGAGTAATTATAATTTGGATAGAGGTGTACTTCAGCCCACATAACCTTTTTTGTATTCATTTGAATTAAATTATTATTATTTTTTTGGAATAAGGACATCAATACCTAGTGCACATGTATTTTTTAGAAAAAAAATTCTCTATTTTTCTATTTTTTCATATGTGTGAAACAAAGAACTTGATGTTCATTGAAAATCCTACATTCACAAGAAATAAAAAATAAATATAATAATCAAACTAAACATATTTAAATTTATACTTTTTGGGAAGCTTATAATAAGGGCTACATGCTTACAAAACATAAATTTTATATGAATTCATTTGATCACCCAAAAGGTAAATCAAATGTGGTTTTTTATCAGCATTTTGATAGGTGTAGAGGAGACTCAATTATAGGTACATGGTTTAAATCTAACAAGGTTCTATCCAAAGGGGTTTGATATAAGGGGGTTTTATCAATGCATCTTTAATTAAAATCATTTAAATGGAACCTTTAAAGTCTTAAATCATTGTATTTTCTAAAAATATGTGATTTCAGGCAAAAATCAGGATGTCCCAAAAAGTGTAACCCATTATTGTGGCAGCACCCGCCACTGTAGAAAAATTTTCTTTTAGTGGTTGCCTTCCCTGCTATAGCTGAAACTACTAAAGGTTGTCATTTGTTTGATGTGTTTGTTGCATCCTTTGTTAAAAATTAGTGTCTCTGAGAAGCGGGTTTGTTGCTCTTGATTCTAGTGGACAACTCCTGACAATCATCATCATTTGGTGGAAAATAAAACAACCCCCTTTTGCTCCTTGTTTGAAAGCATTTCTTAGCTTGGAATTACTTGACACATATTCTTAAGTGAGCTTATTCAATTAGGTAGAACTCCCCTTGACGCCAATATTCAAATAAGCAGCTCCTTTGGTGGTCGCAATCACCCTCCTAGCACAACAAAATCTACGCCTTCAGCATGGTTCCATGAATCCTACACACAAGAGGTACAGTAAGTGCTTTCATACATAAATCAAGGAAAATGTTAGTCAAATCCTACAAAATCCTTGTTAGATCCATCCATGCATCATTAAAAGATCATAATATTCATCATTGTTCCACATTTGGAGCTCATTTGGACCATAAACATAAATTTGGGTTTAGGGGTACAGGTTTCCCTACAATAGAAGTCATTCAGAGTAGCTAGGAGCAGGATGGTGTCGAGGCCACGAAGACTCGCAGGCAGCCACCTGTAGCAAAAAATTTCACATGGTGAATTTGGTGATCAAATTCCATGTGAGGCACTTTGGCACGTGCAAAAATAAATTGTAAGGAACTTGAAGTTACCAGGTCAAGCTTGATGTATTTGTAGGTACGAGGCATGTGGGTGTAGGGAGGTTGAAGGACGTTTGCAGTATCCACCATTAAGCAATGGAATTTAGAGCACAATGACCCACAGGCAGAAGTCTGCACTACAGGACCTGCGGGTGCCTCAGACATTAAGGGCTACATGCGAAAGTTTGACCAATTTAGGATATGTGGGAGGGAGATACCAGGCTGCCATTGTATGTTCGTCATTAGGAACAGTGTTGGAGGGATGGCGGTGAAAGGGAAAATATCCTAAGGAATGATTAAGCAAGGGCGAAAATGGGTCGTGAGACACTTGAAGTCATTAGATGAAGCTTTGATGCTCTTGTGGGTTTGAAGGATGTGGGTGTTGTGAGGTGGAAAGGCGTTAAAGCTTGGTTGTTTAAGTGACAACATTCAAGAGATGGCGACCCACATGCGAAGTTTCGCAAAGCCACAACTATTAGCAATTTTGAGTTTTTCCAAATTAAGCATGTATGGAAGATGCATTAGAAGGGTTCCTAGACCTATTCCTCAATGATTTGGCCCTTTTTGAAAAATTTATAAATTTGGAATGTAGAAGTCGGAGGGTCTGCCACCCTTTACAATGACATTACTCAAACGGACTTCTGCGAGTGGAATTCCACAGTGAAATTTCCACAATGTCTAAACACATGGAAAATTTGATGCAAACCCCTTTAGGCATGTGAAGAAACTCATTTTATGGGCCCTAGATGATAAAAACTTGAAGTTTGCACCCCATTTTGGAAATGCAGAGATTTAGAAGGGGGAAGCCAGAGGGTCCACCACCCTAAAAATGACAATCCACACATGGAAACCCACACACAATGACCCACAAAGAAATTCCCATGGACAACGACCCGCAAAGAAATTCTCGCAGACGGCGACCTGCAAGGAAATTCTTGTAGACGGTGACAGAGGGACGACGAACCACAAAGAAATTCCCATGGATGGCAATGGAAGGACAACGACCTATAATGAAATTCTCGTGGATGGGGACAGAGGGGTGGTGACCCAAAATGAAATTCCCACGAATGGTGACAGAGGGAAGATGACCTACAAAGAAATTCCTACAACTTCCCAAAACTCAACGAAACCTTGGAAGTTCACTTAGGCATCACAGAAACATCCCAAATCCATAGGCAGCTTGTCCCCAAAGTCAAAAAATGAAGGCAAAAGTGAAGCAAGTGAGCAGGGACCAAGTCAGCAGGAGCAACGCAAAAGCGAGAAAAAAAAGGGGTCCCTGCCTTCGGCAGGGCGTGTGTGCAAAATATGCACAAAATCTATTAACATTTTGAATTCAATATTTCAAAATTCCATAAAAAACATAAAATCTATCTAGCAATTATTTTTAAAATTATTAAAATAAAAAACATTGAATTGATTAGAATATAGGAATATAATATGATTGTAGTGTTTCATTTTCACATAATCCTAACTACTCACATTTGAAGTAGATATACCTTTTTAAAATTTATTGGTAGCAAGTCAAAAAGTTAGAAATCATGTTAATATTTGAAATAAGCATGTTAATATTTGAAATAGATCACAATTTAATACAAGTATAAATGAGAAATATTATGGTTAAAAATTATATTTTTTAAATAGTATTTTGTTGATATTAGAAATTTATTTGATAATAATAAAGTGAATATATAATCGTTATTAAACATCAATTATATATTTTAAAATATATATATCTAATACATGTATTATATATTTTTTCATTGAATAATATATACATATTATATTAGATGTTCATCATTGAATTAATTTTAAATTTCCCTAATCTTATTTAAAAGTATTTTTTTTGGCCATTTATCTTTCACATTTACAATCATTACTATCTCAAAATATGTTGAGGACCTTTAAGAAGATTTTTAAGTAAGCATTTTTTAGGGGAGAAATGTTCTCAGTAATATGTTGTAAATGTTAACACAATGCAATCTAGAACCCGTGTTCAACGATTAAACATACAAGAATGGTAAAAAACAAGTATTAGATTCAAGACATTATATAATTGTAGATGTCTTGGTATAATAGATCAAAACTTCGTACTTATCATATATGAAGTCCCCAACTTAGGATGTAAATAACTCCTTAACACGTTTCTCTAATCCCCTTACTTTCATTTATAGAATTTATCCTAAAATATGTTATGTTAATTTTGACCATGCATTTAATGTCCTACTTTTCTAACTCAAATATTAGGAATGGTCACGTCCACTAAGACCTTAAAAATATGATGCAAATTTATTTATCACTATAAAAATACCAATTTAAGTTATAATTTTTTACAAATAGAATATTCAATAAGACACAAGCATTCCATTTGTTTTTGTTGAGAAACAAGGTGAAACTACTATAGTTAAATGTTTTAAAATTTTATTCAAATTTAATTTTTTTTATCAACTAAGGATTACCATATGATAAAATTATGTAATTGCAAAATCAATAATAAAATATAAATCAACAAACCAATATAACACAAGATTCACATGCAAAAACTCTTTCAAGAAAAAGGTCTACACAAGAAAGGGGAAAAGTATCTACTAATCTTCAAAAGGAGAGATGCATCAACACACTAACACTCTTCACTTTGATAACACTTAGATAGAACCTATATACCTATAAAATAATCCCATAAAATCATTATATAATGTTTGCAATTTATAATGAAATGGGATAGGAAAACCATAAATGTTTTCTCAAAACAATGTATCATCAAACTGTAGTAAAATATAAAAATATCACATCCAAAATAAAGATACTTCTAAGAATAGTAAATGTAACTCCCAATGAGCTATGAATAGAAATAACTCCATACCATTAGTAGATGACATCTTTGACTTGTAACTTCTCCATAATGGCTCAACATCCAAAAACATCATGCAACTCATACAAGACCCACCAATAACAATAAATATTCTCCACCACTCAATTTTCACATTCAAGTTGAGAAATTTATTAAAAGTAGTTTTATAACTACCACTACCAACTCTACCTTCTTCATGAATACACACAACTCGGCTCTAGGAAAATTCACCACCAGCAATTCACCGAAGGAAAATTCACCATCAACAATTCAGTCCGGGAAAATTCACCATCACTAGCAATTCACCACCAGGAAAATTAACCACCAAAAATTCATGCAATTAATTTTTCGTGTGGTGAATTGTCATGATGGTGAATTTTCCCGCAGTGAATTTTTGGTGGTGAATTTTCCCTCGGTGAATTGTTGGCGGTGAATTTTCCGTATGCTACACAACTCATCAACATTTTAAGAGAATCAAAATTATAAATTAATTTTAGTTGTACCCTAAGCATCCAAGGACACTTTCCAAGAGTTTTGCAGACACATGAATAATATATAGGATTGCAAGATAAACAATTCCTTAATCCTGATAGTTTTCAATTCATAAAATATATGACTCATAATAAATATTAGGTATATGCATATTAGTTATATCAAATTTTTAATGGAACACAATACAAATTTTAAACAAGGATCTAAGGTTTGAAACCAAACAGTTATCTTTATTGACTAATTAGAGAGGGTTTTATTAGGGCTCCCACCTTAGAATTAATTCATTATAATTTAAATTTTAGGAAAAAAAAAATGTTTTTTGAGATAGATCCTAACAAATTTAATTCAAACACATAATAAAATTCACATAACTATTTCCCCTACCTTTTTTAAGGCTCTTTCTAAAATCCAATTCATCATTCTGCTTCCTAATGATGGATCATTGAGTGTGATCTAAAATTAATGGTGAAGAAAAAAAGGTTGATGACTATAGAAACCTAAATTATTCCACCTAACCCTAATCATCGACATATATTAATCACAATAATTATTCATGTCATCATTAATTTATTACCATTTACAACATACTATCATTTATTAATTAATAATCATTAAACAATTTGTACTTTACCTATTTAATTAAATAATAGTTTATTATTTAATTAAGTCTGAGCTAATTCCCATTTTTAAATAATTTATATTTATGACTCTTCAATCTTCACCAATCAACTCCATGTATACTAATCAACTAACTTAATCTCCATTTAGGAAACTATATCTTCCCTCATCAGTTAACTCCCTTCTATTTTAGAAACTTCTTCAATCTTCATCAGTCAAATTAGTCTACAAAGAGAATTTGGGTATGTGTAGGATCACGATGGGCCAAAAAGTGGCAATATGATGGGTTTGTGGTTGATGAATTTTTTTTACCCAAAATTGATGAAACGAAAAGGGTTTTTAAAGGAGATTCTCATATTTCTACCAATATAAATTATGCTTTACTTTGAATTTAATAAGTAATTATTATTCATTTTCTATTTGAATTACGACTAAAGTCCTGATTGATAGGCTAATTGAAAACCATCTATAGCTTTCAAACGATATCTCATTTTTTGAATCCAAAACATGTGTCACATTCTATGTTTCATATACTATAGGATTAAAAAAAGAAAAATTGAATTTCATGAAGTTTTGACCAAGTTAAGGTGGTCAAACATACGAGTTTTTATATTTTTTTAAAGTTGTAATAAAAAAATTATAATTAATTATTAACTTGGAAAAAAATTACAAAAAAATATGCATCACACCAGACATGAGTCCTCTACTTATATCTAAAATCTTATAAAAAATATTATCATTTTATTGTGGTTAGGGTGGTTAGACCTACTTATTTTTCCCGAATTTAAGTACTACTACATTGAAATTTCAAATTTTTAGATTTTTTTAAACAAACCTAGTAGTTTAAAACCTACATTCAATTTTCTACAGATTCTATTCTTACATATTTTTGAATAATATAGATAACTTATTCAAATTTTTATGTCAAGTTGCCTAACTCTGATTTTTCTAAATTTTTTGCCACTTAAGGGCCTGTTTTTTCCATGATGATCCTGCACATACCCATTTTTTTTGGTGAAACACTAACAGAGAGGGTAGCACTCTTTTCAATCATTTTAAAACATTTTACATCACAAGATACTTAGACATAGAAATCATTGGATACATATGGGTCAAAATGGTGATCAGACCAAACCCAAAATCCATCAAACTGTTTATCAGTGAGTCTGAAAAATCATTTTTGTTTGCTATTAAATATTCAATGAAACCACTCAAGTCCTTCACCATGATAGTCAATCTAAACTGCTTGACTGGCACATTTACCTTTGGTTCTTTCTTTGTTCAATGCACATCCACTACACCACACAAAAAATCCTTCCTCGAGCTAATCCACACAGGTTGTGATAGTCAATCTGGTCGCCTCCACATGCACGTCTTCTAGGAGCCTTAAGAAATTTCCAAATAAGCTTTTGATTCTAGTAGTGTGTAATACATTTTTCAAGAACATTCCCAACATTACACCATCATGCAAGTGATCACCTTCAAACCTATGTTCCTCAATGGACTGCTTTATTGATGTCATAAGATCCCCCGAAGCACCTTTGAAAAGCTATGATATCTGAGCTTCATAAGTTTCTGAACCGTCAATTTTTTGGTAGGGCTTATAGGCTACTCTTGCACTCTTAGGAATGTTTCACCCAAAAGGAGAGAGATAAACCCCACTCAAAAGTCTAGATGGTTTACTCAAATTATGCAATGTATGATGTTATTTAGACTAAATGGAATGATCTGAGTGCAATTAAGCTATGAAATTGAGAGATTATGAAAGAAAAACCTAAGAATTATGTAATGTTGGAAAACATAATGTGATATGCAAACATGAACTAAAGTATGAACAAATGCAAAACAGAAGAGAAGAAGGCTGATTTAGAGTGCACCTGGAGGTTTGATGAAGATTATGAAATATTCTAAATGTTGGTAGAGATCACTAAAAATCACTAGTGGGACTCATTCGCCACTGATGGTGAATTAGTCTTGCTTCGGATGAAAACTGTTGAAAGCTAATTTTTGAGTGTCAGGATCTGGAATCTAAAAAAAATTAGATTTCCAGCCTTAAGGTGGGACTCATTCACCACTAATGGTGAATCGGTCCACTCCCAAAATTTTGAGAAATTAGGGACCAATCTTGTAGCACTAGATCTGAGGTTGATTGCTTTCGGGTTGACGAAGTTAATTCTATAGAAAATGGGTAGAATATCTTCTCCAAGCTTGAAATAGAGTTGATTTTACTTGAAACACTTTGTTGACTTGTTGCCCACTTTTCAACACCTAATAACTTGTCAAATCTGCATATACAAGTCTGCGAACACACATGCAAAAGGGGAAAAATGGTTTTAGGTTATAGGGATTTTCCTTGGTCAAATCCCACTTTGGTAATCGAACCCTTAATGAAAAAAAGGAATGGAAGAGAATGATAAACAAATAACATGCAAATGCTATCAACTTACCAAACCCTTATTGAATAAATCTGAAGATATGACAATGGCTACTCCAAATACTTGATTAATACTTGATTCAATGACACAAAGTGATTGAATGCTTGAATGAATGTGTGAAAAAGTGAACTTGATGAATGGGGATTAAAATGAGAAGAAAACCACTTATTTATACATTTGTGTGCCTTAGTAACCTGAAGATAACTCATCATAGGTCGACATAAGGTGATTTAAAATAAAAACCTGAAAGAAAATTTGAAATATTTTGAATTTTGAGCCAAAAGGGACTCATTCACCACCCACGGAGAATGGGTCCCACCTTGGACTTAAATGTGGGTTTTAGGAATTAAGTCACATTTAATGTTGTTTGTTGGGTTTAAATTTAAAAACACACTTAATTAAGCCTTATAAGGGCATAAAAGGGTCAAAAAAAGCATAAGAAAGGTGTAAATAGTGAAATTAAGCCTAGAAAAGCATGAAATCTTGTTAAAAGACTTTACAACACTTCAAAATAGGACTTGATAAGTGATGAAAAGGTGATTTTTAGGTGAATTGTAATGAATAGAGTCTAGAAAAGTGTAGAAATTTTTTACAACACCTTCACAAGATGCCATAATTTGAATTTTAAGGACCTCATGTGAATTTTCAAGCCACATTGCAACATTAAATCAAAGCAAAATGGACCAAGCATTGTGAAGAAAAGCCTAAAAGACCATGAAAATGACAAGGGACCATTTTTCTATGGTACAGTTTCTAAAGCCGCCTCTATGAACTAGCCATGATCGCCAAACACCCTATAGCATATGCACACTACCACTACTTCCACGACCACCATAAACACCCTGCTTCACTGGCTCACTTCCCAAAACTATTGCCAACCCAAGATAAAGGCATTGATTTAAAGGAAATTCTAAGTATCTGATTGCCCCTTATGATTACACTCGCATCCTTAGGAAGATAATCCATAGGATATGACTTTCCTTTTATAGGCATGTTGCTTTAATCTCACACACAAACATTGCTTGCACAACACCATGTAGTCTTGGGTTGAGACACCATATTGTTCCATGATGCCCTCACATACACTAGGTCAATTAGCCTTTGATCCTCGATACCAATATTTCTCTCAAAAAATCCACCAATTAGATAGCCTTGCTAGATTCCGCTAGGATGTACATGTCATAGGTTGTGTCATATCTCAATTTGATTACTACACTTTAAAATTTGAGGAAACTGAAATATTTGGAAAATAGAATTAGATCATTTTTATTTATGGAATTTGATAAAATACAATTGATGAAATTTAAAAAAATATTATACATTTTTCTAATTTAAGAAATTATTTCATGGGATCATCGATTAAAGGTTACTAATAAGTGGACAAGTGTAAGAATGTGTGTGTAGGAATAGGTTGAAGGATGAGAACTTGATTGAGGTAGGAACACTTAGCCGGATGACCACAGTAAGCAAGAACATAATCTGGAATATCACACACCACATTAGAATATGGCATCTCTATATGTTTGAAAAATATTGACAAATTGCATTCATACTTGGTGTGAGAACTATAACTAATGGAAAGAAAAAATTTGTGCACTCTCATCTTACTTTGTCTCTTTTGAAACTCATATTCAAGTAAATTGAATAAGGAACTCAACCCATCTTCTATGAAAAAAAGGTGGTTTCATTTCTTATTCTTTTGGATGAATTTGAAATACGATTTGAGCAGAAAAATATGTAAGTAATTTTATATGTATGTAATCTCAAGATAAATACATGAATATATATGCATATGTATATGTATGTATATATATATACATATACACATAAATGTGTGTGAATGATTTTATTTGAACTTAATTTCACTCTTCAAAAGAGAATAATAGATCGTGGGAAAATTTCAAAATTTATAACTTCCACTAAAAATGGATAGAGGTTGATTCCCTTATGCCAAAATGCCTCAATCGATGCTGAGAAAATGGAGGAGTGGACGACCAAATAACATAATGGAGACAGTAAAATTAAGACCCCATATCTCACCGAAAATAGCAAGGGATCATTCGAAGTCAACAAATTGAAAAAATCTTGTAAAAAGCTAGGAAAAGGATAGGGAAAAGGTAGAGGAAGAAGGAGAAAATTGACTAGTTGGAGGATCTGTAGATTTTATAGGAAGGAAAAATCACTCAAGACAACACCTTTTGAGGTATTTCAATTTGTTCATTTTCAATTCTCTCATTTGAATAAGTCTCCTATCTTGTTAATTGATGAATAGATCTATGTATTATTTTTGTTGTAGTGCATGCTCTATGTTTTGGGTTAATAGTTAACCTTGTCAATCGACCATGTCGATCACTGTGAAACCCATGTGGGATGAGCCACCTAGAAGGCTAGCTATGTTTTCCATTTTAAATTTTTTTGATCCTACATAGAAGGTTGGGTATCACACCCACACAAGATTCTCAATGCACATTGATATTATATCTCCATGGTTGTGGCCAATCGACTGACCGATGAATAAATTTGTGTTTATGTGTTATTGGTTGGGTTATATACCCAAGCCCTATGGACGATAGTCAAATGGAACCCACTATTTTATATTTCATATGATAATTTTTTATCATTGTTTTTGTTTGAAACCCCCTTCATTTTATAAGGGTAGCAATGCATGCCTACTAATGTAAGGCTGAGTGGTGATATTTTGTGTTTATATCTTTAATTCTCGCCACCCACTATTAAAATGGAAATGGTGGAATTGAACATTATATTATTCGATGAGTTAACACTTAATGTGTTATCAATGACAGGCCTTCATGGCCATGGGTGTTGGAAAATTTTTGGTATAATATAGATATGTATAGGCACAAATTTGCACCCCTTACGCAAATTCCCATTTTACACTTCCTCACCTTAGAAAACCAAATATGAAGGAAAAATTCCACATCAACTTGCTTCCTTCGTTCCACTTGGCATCTATCCTTTGCATTGGTAGAAGAATATTTATTGGGGATGCCCACGTGGTGTGATTATGTCCCTCACATATTCCTATGTCTGAAGTCAGAAAAGGCATTACACTTCCCATTGGGGTCAGTTTGTAACGTCCCTCTTCAACCAATCGACAATGGTAGTTTCTCTCATCCCACCTTCAAAAACACTCTTCCTTCATGCATTTCATCTTCTAAGCATTCAAATCATCCTCTACACACTCTCTTTTGGAATTCTCATGCATTCAACTCCATTCTCTTGGAATTATTCATTCTTAATAGTAGTCTAGCACTTCATAGCAGCAACAACAACACTCCATCAACTCCATAAAGAAATTGTGGAACAAGCCATTGCAACAGGGGTTTGAATTTTTACGACACCTCCCTTCATCACAGTTGAGGCTATGGTGATTGTTCAAGCTCTCTTTCTCCATCATTGGCTAGTGAGATCTTGGTGGAGGTGGTTACATTTTCACTCCTCTCCTTTACGATTTGGTTTCAAGTAGCTTAATACTATTTTGTAGTGTTATTCGTGTATTTTCTTTCTTCACTTATTTATCATACATTTCTCTATCATTGCTATCTTGGTTGTTTGTGGAGATGGAAACACCAAAATGGGGGTTTGACTAAGGCAAACCCCTATACATCCCCCAACAATTTTCCCTCTTTCTTGTGTGTAGGTGGGCGTGCTTTTTGGAGCTAGCTAGCAAATGAGCATCTTTGTGAGATTATTTTGTCACCTTAGCCTTCATATATTTACTCTATCATATTTGTTTGTATCTTTCCTACTTCATAGTTCTATTTTGTTCCTTTAGAAGTGACTAGCTAGGTCGTCAACTTGTTTTCTAGAAGTTCGTACTATCTTTGTGGTCCTCTAGTCGTATGGACACAAGTGCACCTAAGAGATTATAGTGCACCACGATGTCCTCCCAAAACCACGCTTCCATCCTCGGGCAGAGAGCTACCTAAGGTACAATGTTGAACCCAAAAACTGACTCACCTAGCCCCAATCCTTATTTAAGGTCTATAGAGTGATTGAAGGGAATTATAGTCCTTGTCATTCTCATCCCTCATTTCAAAGACCCCTTTAGATTGAGGTAAATTATGGCAGCCTTTTGCTCTTGGCTCTACATGACCTGGGGCCTTGACGTGGTTGGTCCCCCTCTCTTACAAGATAATATGGCTAAAAGCATAAAAAAAGTGCTTTCAAACAAACTATGGATTCTTGGAAAAAATATTTCAAAGCATAATAGCAAGCAATATATAGTTCAATAAGTACTCAAAATTTTGTTAACTATCTCATACATTATAAGCTGTGACCTACATCACTATTCTAGTTTTTTTGTAATTGAATAATGTTGTTTTATTTTCAAATGATGCAAGTAAAGACACCTCCTGATGTTCATAGGGAAATGAAGCATAGTGTCTTTCTACAATAGACAACTACCTCTAACAACGGTATGAGGTAGATTAGTAAATTTCAAATTACAATTTCATTGTTATAGTTTTTTATTATTGAAAAATTAAATGATTATTGATTTATAGTTTAATTTCTATCTGGATGGTTTCTATAGGACTTTGTAATACCATATCGTAAGCATGTCACTGTGGAAAAAAAGGAGAGAGATCATTTGTAGGTGATAAGTGATTATTTTGCTAAATATTTAATAAATTATAATGTAATAAATATATATTAATGTCTATACTTTTTATTGTAACAACTAAATCTCCATGAAGAACTGAAGATGAGTAGACCTTGAGTTTGAAGTAGACCACTCTCATATGCATCTCCATCCCCCCAATGATCAAAGGGTGCCCGTGATCTATTTTCTTGACCTATAGGGGAATGACTTTTTATTGGGGTCCTTTGTTGTATTCCTATAAGGCATGTGTGGACATATATTTTGTATTGCGTATACTTTACATTATATGCCTATATGGATTTCTTGTAAGCCTACATAAGTATTTTGTCTATATGTTATACTTATATCAACATATATTGATGTATTCCTATATGGCTATTTAATTAATACACAACTTTTTTTATTGATGGTATCCATATTTTCATTATAAATCCATGCTTCAATGGATATTTGTAGATGGTTAACTTAAAATAATTAAAATCCAAGTGTATTACTTGCACTCTTTCTTTATATAATTGTAAATATATATTTTGAACATTATTCTCCTCTAAGATTATTCTAGGAGGTGTTTTTGCATACCTTTCTTCCTTTCAATTCCAAATTCTCAAAAGCACTATTGAACTTTCTATTTTTGCTAAAATAGAGTTATGAGCATTAAAAACCTTAAGAAAAAAATTATGTAATGTACCCCTGATTGAGACTAAGGAAAATATTTGGAAATGTTTTCCCACATAAGAATAATCCATGTAGGAAAATAGCTACTAGCCTCTCATATAGAAGCAACATTCTTTCATGTAAGAGTGGTTAACATGTACTACAAATCAAGCACCTAAAACCATAATATGTCTCCATTATCTTTGCGTGTATGATTCATGCTTCATGTGTATAATTCATGTGTTGATGTGTATGCACTTCATGCTTCTTGTGTATACTTCATGTATTACATGAATTCATGTGTATGCTCCATGCTTTCTATGTATACTTCACGTATTACATGTATTCACATGTATGCTCCATGCTTCTTGTGTATATTTTATGTATTTATGTGTATGCTCCATGCCTCCTCTATATACTTCATGTGTTCAAGTGTATGCTTCATGCTTCCTGTGTATACTTCATGTTTTCATGTGTATGCTTCATGCTTCTTGTGTGGACTTGATGTATTACGTGTAATCACATGTATGTTTTTGTCTTCTTGTGTATACTTCATGTGTTCACATGTATGCTTCATGCTTCCTATGTATAATTTGAACATGTATTACATGTATGCTTCATGCTTATTATGTATACTTCACATATTCATGTGTATGCTTCGTGCTTCCTTTGTATACTTCATGTGTTCATATGTATGCTTCATGCTTCATGTATTAAACATGTATTGACGTGTATGATTCATGATTCTTTTGTTTATTGGGGCATATCATGTGTATTCATGGGCATGCCTCATGCTTCATGTGTATACTTCATCTATTCATGTGTATGCTTCATGCTTCTTCTGTATACTTCATGTGTTGTACGTGTATTCATTTGTATGCTTCATGCTTCCTGTGTATATTTCACTTATTAAATGTATTCACACGTATGCTTCATGCTTCCTATGTATACTTCATGTATCCATGTGTATGCTTCATGCTTCCTCTATATACTTCATGTATTATGTGTATGCTTCATGCTTCATGTGTATACTGTGCATATTATGTGTATTCACATGTATGCTTCATGCTCCCTATGTATACTTCATTTGTTCACATGTATGCTTCATGTTTCATGTGTATACTTCATGTGTTTACGTTTATGCTTCATCCTTCCTATGTATTACATGTATTCATGTGTATGCTTCATGCTTCCTGTGTATACTTCATATGTTCACATGTATGCTTCATGCTTCATGTTTATACTTCATGTATTACATGTATTCACATGTATGTTTCATGCTTCTTGTGTATACTTCACGTATTATGTGTATTCATGTGTATGCTTCATACTTCATGTATTACGTATATGTACCATAGAAAAATAGATCTTTAGACATTTTCACAATCATTTAGGTCTTTTTCCTGTGATGTTTGGCCTATTTTGGTTAGATTTAATGTTGTAATGTGACTTATACATTCACAATAGGTCTTGAATATTCAAATTATTAAGACTTTATGATGTCTTGTGAAGGTGTTGTGAAGTGTTGTAACACATTTCTACACTTTTCTAGACTCTTCTTATTATAATTCATCTAAATATCCCCTTTTTATCACTTACCAAGTCTTATTTTAAAGTGTTGTAAAGTCTTGTAACAAAATTTCACAATTTTCTAGACTTGTCATCACTAATTACACTTTTCTTATGCTTTATTTGGCCCCTTTATGCACTTACATGCCTTAATTAAGTGTGTTTTTTAATACAAACCTAACAAACATCATTAAATGCAACTTAATCCCCAACACCCACTCACATGCCTTGAGTGGGGACCCATTTTCCATGGGTGGCAAATGAGTCCCTCTTGGCACAAAATTCAAAATAAATTCAAATTTCTTTTGGGTTTTTATTCATTAAGATCTTAAGTCAGCCTATAATGTTGTAATTTTGGGAAATTAGGGCATAAGTGTATAAATAAGTGTTTTTCTATCCATTTTAATCCCCATTCACCTATTCATTCAAGTATTCATTCTTGCATCCATTTGAGCATCATAGCATCATTCAATCGAGCAATTATCAAGCATCTTGGAGCAGCCATTGACATATATTCAGACTTTAAAAACAAGGGTTTGGTGAGTTTATAACACTTGCATGTTATTTTTTCATTATTCCTTTCTCATTTCACTTCTTTATCAAGGGTTTGATTACCAAAGTGGGGTTTGACCAAGGCAAACCCCTTTACTCTAACCCTTAACCATTTTCCCCTCTTTGCATGTGTGTTCGCAGGTCTTGTAGGAATATTTGTCAAAGAGATAGGTGTTGAAAAGTGGTCAAAAATTCATCAAAGATATTCAAGTCAACAAAGACATAATTCAAGCTTGCAGACATCATTCATCCCATTTTCTGCAGTTTTAGTTTTGTCAACCCAATAAGAAGACAAGTACAAAACTGGACCCACAGAGTTGACTTCAAAATTTGCAGATTTTTGTAGGTGGACTAATTTTCCATCAGTGGAAAATGAGTCCCACTGCCAAGCCGGAGGAATTTTTTTCTGAGGTTTTCAGTTCTCGACATCCCAAAACCTATTTCTGTAGAATTTACCAAAAGTAGGACTAATTCGCCATCTATGGCGAATGAGTCTCAATGGTCATCAACAATAATTTATGCAACATTCCAGAACCTTCCAGCATTATCATTCTATTTCCAGGTGCACTCCATTCAGTTTCATTAAGTTTTCTTTTCATTTGTGCATGTTTGTAGTTCATGTTTGAATATCACACTGTGTTTTCAAATAATTCATATTTCTTAGGTTTTGCATAAATAATCAATAAATTTTATCATTTTTTTGCATTTAGATCATTTTATTTGCATTAGTTTGAGTGAACCACCTATATTTTGTGTGGGTTCTATCTCTCTCCTTTAGGTGAAAAACCTTAATTGAGCAAAAGAGTCATAGCATCCTACACCCAAAAATCTATGGTTCAGTATATCTATTTGTTTTCTTCATGATTGGATGTATCTTCAACAATATTACTCCATGCATGCATTTATGATTAACTTATGCTTAGAGATTTTGAAAATATTAAAAATGTTGTTTGTCGAAATGCTTTCTAGGTTGATAAGAACTAACATAAAAGGGAGAGTATTTCATTTGAGAAAGACATCCATAACATCATTGAAGAATTCAATTAAGAATAGAACCTTAGGAAATATTTTAAATAAATTAATTTAGGTTCTCATGAATAGTGATGATATGATTTAGGTTGTGACTTTTCAAAGGAAAAAAGTTGTGACCCTTCGAATAGGAAAGACTATGACCCTTTTACAATGAAGGGAAGTGATCATGCCTAACGTATATGTTCCCACCTAGACGTGTTGGTGCTAATGGTTTTCCCCCATGAAGAACAAAATAAAAAGTAGCCTACCTTGCAACTTTACACTACATGTGTGTGATAGTTTTGGGGCATCAAAAAAACTTCCACCACGGCCAAATAGCTTGGTGATATGAAAATATGAGAGAGGTTATTATACATGGACCCAATATGATCTCGTACCTTCAAATAGAATGTTTCTAAGTACCATGGTTACCGAGTAACACCTCATCATTGAATTTTGTTGCCTTTTTTCACTTTGGTCTCTTAGGAGATATCACCAGTGAAATATAGCTCAAACTGTTCCAGCATGTTTGGGTGTGAAACATGACCTTTCCTAGCATAAAACTAACCATTTGGATGTGTTAGAATTGTCAGTTTTTTCATATGACAAACAAAACAAAAATTACACCACCTTGCAACTTTACACTGCATGCATTTGGTACTTTTTCCATCAACTAAAAACTGGACACCATGGGCAAACAACTTAGAGATATTGAAAACCGAGAGAGGTTGTTGTAGAGGGCCCTACGTGATCCCATACCTTTAGACAAAATATTTCTAAGTGCCATAGTTTCCGAGTAACACCTCATCAAATTTTGTTGCCTTTTAATACTTTGGTCTCTTAAGAGATCGTCGATGCAATGTAGCTTGGACTGTTCCAGCATGTTTGGGTTAGCAACTAGATCATTCCTAACATAAACTTACCCATCTAAATGTATTGGAACTATCGATTTGGTTGCACTATGAACAAAATAAAAATTATACCACCTTGCAACTTTACATTGAATGCATTTGACACTTTTTTCATTAACTTAAAACTAGACACCATGGGAAAATGGCTCAAATACATCAAAAACCGAGATATTTTATTATAGAGGGTCCCTACATGATCTTGTACCTTCAAACAGAATGTTTCTAAGTGCCACAGTTTCGAGCAACACCTCATCAAAGTTTGTTGCCTTTTTGCACTTTGGTCTCTTAAGAGATATCGCCGGTGCAATGTAGCTTGGACTGTTCCAAGATGTTTGGGTGTGAAACATGACCATGCCTAGTGTAAACCTACCCATTTTGATACATTGGAATTGTCAATTTTGTTGCAGGATAAACAAAATGAAAATTACACCACCTTACAACTTTATACTGCATGCATTTGAAACTTTTTCTATCAACTAAAAATTGGACACCATGGGAAAACGGCTCAAATATATCAAAGACCAAGAGAGGTTATTATAGAAGGGAACTATGTGATCCCATACCTTTAGACATAATGTTTCTAAGTGCTACAGATTTCGAGTGACACCTATTCAAAGTTTGTTTCCTTTTTGCACTTTGATTTCGTAAGAGATATCATTGATGCAGTATAGCTTAGATTGTTTCACCATGTTTGGGTGTAAAACAGGACCTTTCCTAGCGTAAACCTACCCATCTAGATGTGTTGGAACTATCGATTTGGTCACACAATGAATAGAACAAAAATTACACCACCTTGCAACTTTACACTGCATGCATTTGACACTTTTTTTATCAACTGAAAACTAGACACCATGGGAAAATGACTTGGAGATATCAAAAATTGAGAGGGATTATTATAGAGGGGCCCTACATGATCCCATACCTTTAGACAAAATGTTTCTAAGTGCCATGGTTTCCAAGTAACACCTCGTCAAAGTTTTCTACCTTTCTACATTTTGGTCTCTTAAGAGATATAGCCAGTGCAATGTAGCTCAAACTACATTATGAAATGTTTGGGTGCAAAAAAAGACCTTGCCTAGCATAAACCTACCCATACGGACCACCTTGCAACTTTACACTACATGCATTTGACACTTTATCCATCAACTAAAAACTGGATACCATGGGTAAACAACTTGGAGATATTAAAAACTAAGAGAGGTTATTGTAGAGGGGCCCTACATGATCTTGTACCTTTAGACGAAATGTTTCTAAGTGCCATGGTTTTCGAGTAACACCTCATCAAAGTTTGTTGTCTTTTTGTAATTTGGTCTCTTAAGATATATTGTCGATGCAATGTAGTTCAGACTGTTTCAACATGTTTGGGTGTGAAACATGAACTTTTCTATCATAAACCTACCCATAAAAATGAATTGGAAGTATTGGTTTGGTTGTACGATGAACAAAACAAAAATTACACCACCTTGAAATTTTACACTACATGCATTTGACACTTTTTCCATCAACTAAAAAGTGGACACCACAGGAAATTGGCTTGGATATATTGAAAGCTGGGAGAAGTTATCATAGAGGGGCCCTATGTGATCTCATACCTTTAGAAAAAATGTTTCTAAGTGTCATGGTTTATGAGTAACACCTCATCAAAGTTTGTTTCCTTTTTGCACTTTGGTCTCTTAAGAGATATTGTTGGTGCAATGTAGCTTAGAATGTTTTGGCATGTTTGGGTGAAAAATAGTACCTTTCCTAACATAAACCTACCCATCCAGATGCTTTGGAACTATTGATTTGGTCACACAATGAACTGAACAAAAATTACACCATCTTGTAACTTTACATTGCATGCATTTGACACTTTTTCTATCAATTGTAAATTGGGAATCACAAGAAAATAGCTTGAAGATATCAAAAAATGAGAGAGGTTATTATAGAGGGGCCTTATGTGATCTGGTACCTTTAGATGGAATGTTTCTAAGTTCCACGGTTTTTGAGTAACATCTCATCAAATTTTGCTTCATTTCTACACTTTGGTCTCTTAAGAGATATCATTGATGCAATGTAGCTCGTAATGTTTCAACATGCAGAGGTACAAAATAGGACCTTGCCTAGCATAAAACTACCCATCCAGATGCATTGGAACTATTGGTTTGGTCACATGATGAATAGAGAAGAATCTACACAGGCACCTTCCTCAACTTCTCGAGAGCAGGAAGAATCTCTTCATTCAATACATTATCTATCACATTAACTTTGGTCTACTTCTTTTTCAAGTGTTTGTAGAGCATGTTTATTTTTCATTTCATACATTCTAACCTAATTGAGAAGAGAGGTGAATAACTAGCTAGGCTATTACGTGTAGAGGGTTTTACAATAGTATGTGGATTGTAGCTTTTATAAAACCTAGTGTAATTAAAACATTTTGTTATTTACACAAAATGAGTGTAATGAAAGGAACCTTCAATATTTACCATTCATGTAATTTAAATTTTTTAAGTTGTGCAACGAAATGTTTCACTTTTGATCTTTGAATATGATTTACAGGATCATTATTGCTAAATTGAACATTTCATAATTGAGCCCATAGGTGCTAATATCATCCTTCAACTTTTTAATTCCCTAAGAGTTTCACAAATGCTTTATTTTAATCTCTCCATGCACCATCCTTCATAAGGAACACCTTCCATTTTCCTCTTTATTTTCTCAACTTCATATCTTTTAGATTGCAACTCTCTCTCAACAACATTAAGCTTCTTTTCTTTGATGATAAAATCTTCTTATTTTTTAATTCCTTTTCTAAGTGGTTAATTTTATTCTTCATTTGTTTTTCTTTAATTTCAACACTTCAAACTATTGCTTTTGCATCTACAACTTGACCATCCACACATTTTTCCTCATCTCCACTATTGTTACCTATTAACACCCCCTGGTATTCCTCTTCATGATCTTCTAACCTATTTTTCATATCTTTTAATTTAAACTTTAGATTAGGTGCTCTATCATCAGTGCTTAAGAAAACAACATCCCTTTGTTTGATAGAGTTGTTAATGTCTTGAATAATTTTATGTAGATTTGTAGCCATTTTTTAATCATATTTGGAAGTGTCTTTATGATTATAGAATGCAAATGTTTCTTTTAACAAGTTCTTTACAAAACTTGTCTACCTTTATAGATAAGACTTTCATGTGTGCATCTCACCGATTCTCTTTTTTTGCACTTACATCTGATATTGCTTCTTCCTTATCATCTATTTCCAATTGTATTTTCTCCATAAAAGTCTTAAGTTCAAGAATCTTTGAATTGATTTATTCAAATCCACCTATAACATCATCTCTCACTTTCTTTGCCTACACATATTCTTATGAAATACAAAACCTCTTGAGTTTATCCACTTCTCTAGTTCCATTTACCCATTCCACATACTACATAGGCACCTTCCTTAACTTCTTGAGAGTAGGAATAATCTCTTCATTCAATACATTATCTATCTCATACACTTTGGTCTACTTTTCAAGTGTTTTTAGAGTTGATTCATTTTTTATTTCATACATTCTAGTACTTGCTACCTCTAGTTTTGTATTGCCATTTGCACATTGCACATACTGCACATGCACCTTAAGTCTTCAACTTCTCAAGAGCAATGAGAATCTATTTATTCAATATCTTATCAATCTCATTCACTTTGGTCTACTTCTTTTAAGGTGTTTTCAAAGAAGATTCATTTTTTGATTTCATACATTCTATTACTTGTTTCTCTAGTTATGCATTTCCATGTGCCCATTGAACATACTACACACCCACCTTACTCAACTTATCAAGATTAGGAAGAATCTCTTCAATCAATACATTATCTATCTCATTCACTTTGATCTGATTCTTTTCAAGTGTTTTTCCAGTTGATTCCTTTTTCATTTCAAACATTCTAGTACCTTATGCATCTATTTTTGGAATTTGGATGATTCATATTGTGCCATAGAAAAATGTCCCCTTGTCATTTCCATGGCCTTTTAGGTATTTCTTCATGGTATTTGATATATTTTGCTATGATTTTATGTTGTGACATGGCTTGAACATGCATATTTAGGTTCTAAAATTCAAATAATGACATCTTGTGAAGGTGTTGTGAAGTGTTGTAAGACATTTCTACATTCTTCTAGACTCTATTTATTACAATTCACCTAAAAATCACCTTTTTAATCATTAAAAAGAAATATTTTGAAGTATTGTAAGGTCTTGTAACAAGATTTCATGCTTTTCTAGGCACATCTTCAATATTTATCCCTTTCTTATTCTTTATTTGGCCCCTTTATTCCCTCATATGTCTTTATTAAGTGTATTTTGAATATTATCCCGACAAACAACATTAAATACAACATATTTCCCAACACATATTTTCAGGCCCTAGGTGGGACCCATTCACCATGGGTGGCGAATGAGTCCCCCTTGGCTCCAAATTCAAAAAAAAAATTCCTTTCAGGTTTTTATTCAAAATCACTTGATGTCAACCTGTGATGAGGTATGAACGGTTAACTAAGGCACAAGTGTGTATATAAATATGTGATTTTCACCTCATTTTACATCTCCTACAATTCTCAAACATTCATACATCTTACTCAGGCATTCAAGCATTCTACAACATCAATTCAAGCAATATTCAAGCACTTTGGAGCATCCATTGACATTATTTCAGACTTGCATTATCAAGAGTTTTCTAAGTTGATAGCTATTGCATGTTACTAGTTTATCATTCTCTTTCTTTTCATTGTTTCATTAAGGGTTTGATTACCAAAAGTGGGGATTGACCAAGGTAAACCCCTATGTGTTAACCCTCAACCATTTTTCCCCTATTGCATGTGTGTTTGCAAACCTAGGTAGGTAGATTTAACAAGATTTTTTGTGTTGAAGATTGGTTTACAAGTGAGCTAGGTGCTTCAAGTCAAGTCAAGTCTATCTCAAGCTTGGAGAAGGTTTTTTGTCCATTTCCTGCAGAATTGACCTCAACAACCTGACAATCAATGATTTCCAGATTTGGTGTTGCAAAGTTGTCTCCTGATTTTTTAGAAATTTGGGAGAGGATTGATTCACCACTAGTGGTGAATGAGTCCCACCTTAGGACTGAAAATCTAAATTTTGTCAAATTTCGGATCCCGACAATCAAAAACCAGTTTCTAACACTTTTCACCAAAAGGAGGACTAATTCACCACCCTAGGTGAATGAGTCCCACTATGAAAATTAAATAATTTCAACCAGCATCCACAACATTCTAGATACATCAAATATTACCCAGGTGCACTCAGATTCATCCTATTTCTTTCTGTTTTGCATAATTTCTTCATTTAGTTCATTGTTTGCATATCATAATGTGTTTTCAAACATAGCAAAAATCTCACTTTTTCTTTCATTTTCATCCATTTAGATCATTCAATTGCATTTATCTTCATTTAGATTAGACAACATTGCACATAACATAATTTGAATGAACTAGTTTGCATTTTTCGCCCTACCTCTCTCCTTTTAGGTGAAAAACCCTAGAAGAGTTAGAGAAGTCCTAGAGAGCCAAAAATCTACGATTCATTTTGGTGAACTTGCATTTTGAAAACTTTGCATTTTTTATTTTATTTGGATATTGCATCCTAGATTACTTTTGCATTAACATTCAATTAGGACATTTTTTTGTTCTTGAATTCTAGGAATTTTCATATTGCATTAGTGAAAACTTCATTTAGATTTCATTTTTGCATTGCATCTCATTGAAAAAACTAAAATTCTGCATTTTGCATCTTTGATTGCATTTTTTAGAGCATTAACATCACATTCACATTTTTGAATAACACAAAAAAATATCATACTAGGACTCATTCACCACCCTGGGCGAATTAGTCCCTCTACACTTTTTGAACAACATTTCTGGATTATTTTTGGCATTTGTCTACATTTTTTCTTTCTATAGCTAGCTATCCATTACAGTTAGCAGAATTTATGTTATTATCATTTTAGAGCTCTTAGATTAGCTTGCATTTACATTCCCCTCTCCCTTGTGGTACTTGTATGAGTGTTTGGTGCCCCATCGATAATACTTTAGTGAGAAGAAGTTCTAGACTCATGGCTTCCCACGATAGTACTTTCATTGTGGACTTTGGGATCTCACAAGCTCCTACTCCTAGTATGGACAATGGTGCATTAGGCACTGACAATACCACTTTTATGCCTTCACCTTTCCATCCAATGAATGTTGACACCCAAAACAATGTCCTCCCGCAAAAAAAGGTCATTAATATTCATGAGGATTTTGCACATTTACAACAAGATTTGTCACTAGAAAACATATCCTCCACCGCCATACCCACCATTGACAATCTTCATCATTTTATTGAAAGTGATGATGGATTGCAAGTGATGAAGAGAATTGTTGAGATTTACAATAAACATGTCTCTTCTAATACTCAATCCGAAAACATTCCTGTAAGCCAAGGAGGACCTCAAGTTCCTCCCCCTTCAACCATAGCATCTATACCAACTTATACCAATCCAGTCCACACAACTATGCAATAGGTTAATTATGTGGCTACTTCTTTCCCGATTCCATCTATAATTCCTACTTCTCTTGTGGCATCACAAGTCCCCTCCACCACCTTCACACCTCATAGTATTCCTTTCACTTCACCTAGCATCACTTACACTCCACCTTTTTTTCTTCTACCTCAACCTACTTACCCCAATCCTGTTATTACACAACTCCTTAATATTGTTTCATCTATGCAACACCAACTTTCCACCATTAGCCAAGGTCAATCTGCTCCAACCACATATCATGTCTGTAGCAGCCCCTTAACCTTAGAAATATTACGTACCCCGATGCCACAAGGGATAGAAATTCCTCGGTTTGAGAAATACAGAGGTAAAGGTCCCTGTCAACCATGTTAATGCTTATACAACTTTGTGTAGTGACTTTTTCCTTGATGATAAATTGTTAGCCAAACTGTTTCCAAGGACCTTGAAAGATAATCCATTAGAATGGCTTTCCATCTTTCCCAATCATTCCATCCATTCATTCAATGAATTGATGGATGCTTTCATTAGTCACTTTCAAGTTCACATGACACCTAAAAAGACAATGGCTGACCTCATGCGATGTAGAAAAAACACATATGAAAAAGTAACAGATTTTATCTCACGATACCAATCCTTGTATGCTCAAATTGATGTCAAGATTCCTGATGCACATCTACAAAAGATGTTTATTGAAAATTTGCACACACACCTTTAGGGTAAGCTAACAATTATGAAATTCCCTTCATTTATGCATTTATGCACAACCTTGTGTGAATACCATAACTTAGTTTCAAGTTGTGATTCAAAATCCACTTCTAACTAAGCTAAAAAACTTGAACACAACAATCAAAACCAAAATAACACATAAAGCTTTCACAAACAAAATAGAGGCTAAATTTATAGTTTAATCTGCCTCCTCCTTCACAACCACAACCAATCCAACAAGATCAAACTCAAGTGGCAGTTGTTAAATTAGCGGTGCCTTATAACTATGGGGACTCGAAGAGATAATTTACTCCCTTACCCGATACCCTTCATAACACAGTGAACCAATTAATTCAACAACGCATGCTCACTTTGCCACCCATCTGACCACTTGATCCAAACCAACCCTTACCACCCACTTTCAAACCTAATGCTTATTTTCATTTTCATCGCTAGAATGGACATGACACTGAACACTGTAAGCATCTAAAACATTTAGTTCAAGACCTCATTGATTTAGGCCATTTGTCCATTGTGGGTGTTAATGATCAAGGCAATAAGTTTGTTGCACCCCCTAACCAAAACTTACAAATTTTCACCAATCCTATGCCTAAACACACTACTTCATTTTTCAAGGCTAGTGAACCTTCAAACATTGATGTAATGACTGTTGATACACACAATGAACAACATGATACATCTCCACCTATTACTAAAGATGGTCCTATGGATCAACTTGTGGCTACAATAGACGTTATCCCTCGTAAGGGCCAAACCACTAAATCTCTTGATATCACTTTTCTACTAAAGACATAATATAAAAGCTTCATGATGGTCCTCTCTACATAGTTGGTAGAATCTATGATAAGCCCACTAACAAGATATTAATAGATATCGCTTGTGGTGAGAATGTGATCATAGAGGAGTTTCTAGTATAACACGAGCTATATCAAGATGATTATAATAAACCAACTGCATGGATTAAGACACAACCTAGTTTTGCATGCCCTACGATTGGATCAATCGTACTCCCCTTACAAGTTGGACCTAAAACTTTGGATGTAACATTTTCAATTATTCCACAATTTGACCAATTTCGTTTGCAGCTAGGCCACCCTTGGCTTTGCTCAATGAAAGTGGTCCCCTCGATTGTTCACAAGTGTTTGAAGGTTCCATATGGAAATGAGATATTTACCATACACCATAGTTTCTTTAATCCCTTATCATCTAAAGGTAACTTTTCATTAGAAGCCTTTTAGCCTGAACCCATGGAACCCATCACCCCTCGAAAGGACTTCTTTTTCATAGCTTATCAAAAGTTCAAAACCAAAAAGATAGCTAAATTGTCTCTTCGTAACACATCCCTATCCACTTCCAAACCTCTGATCATAGATGAAACCATGCTTCAAACTGAGTTTGATATTGATCAAACCATACAACCTCCTAAACAACCACCCCTAGAAATTTCTCTGCCATCGTTTAAACGACCAAGGGAAAATGAAACAACTCCTGCCATGCCTCCTCGTATTAAACAAGTGTATAAAGTCAAAGAGAAAGTGGTTGATCCATCCTCTTTGGTTTCTTTTGTTCTTCCCTCTTCGGAATTAGAAGAACCTATGATGCCTCTATCCGCTCTTACACCTCAACAACTCCAAAATAGAATTAAACGAAACAGCGGTGCTAGGGAGCACAGGCGTCATCATCATCTCCTTACTCATCAATCTCGCATGGAAGAAAATAAAGAAAATAAAGCTTTACCTTTGACATAAGTAATAGATGACCACCCTCCTTCTCTTGACTTGCCACATGACAGCCCAGTGCAACAATCCCAAAAAAATGAACCAATCCAACAACCTCAACTTTTGATACATCCATCCTTAGAAATCACCCTTCGTCCTCTTGTTGTCATTAATCTTGATGATGATGATGATGATGATGATGCGATAATAGCAAAAATAGATGAAGAAGTGCATAATGATTTAAACTCTTTATTTTCATCTACAATGAGCTTAAATGATAAATCCTTTCCACCAAGAGAAGAACCTAGTATGACTCCTAGTTTGGTGCTTGCAATTCTTCCTTTGGACATTCAACCGTCCTCGCATTACAATGAACATGATTGGGAGGCAAATGACTTCTTAGATGGTTGACTTGAATTCACCTAACTAGCCTTTTTTATTTTCTCTTTTATTTGTTTTCCCCTTTATTTTTCTTTTTTATGTGTATCGTGTTCCCCCATAATGTGTGTTTAATGTTCCCTCTCTTCGTACACTTCTTTTATTTTTACCTCTATCCTTCTATATGTAGTACACTGTCTTTCTTCACTTTTTTTTGTGTTTCTCCTTTTGGGGATGACACAAAGTGTAGAGACGCCCTATGTCTCTTCCATGTTGACCCAAAAGGTCCTTATATTTTTTTCTTTTGTTTTGTGTTCTCCTTTTGGGGATGACACAAAGTATAGAGATGCCCTATGTCTCTTCCATGTTTACCCACAAGGTCCTTGTCCTTTTAGCTTTTTTTTTGTGTTCTCCTTTTGGGGATGATACAAGGCATTGAGACTGAAATGTCTCCTTCATGTTGACCCAAAATATTTTTCCTTTTCTTTCGCCTTTATGTTTTCATTTCGCTTGTGTTTTCCTTTTGGGGATGATACAAGGTGTTGAGACCACAATGTCTCTTCCATGTTGACCCAAAAGGGATTTTTTTTTTGCTATGTTTTTTCTCTCTTTGTGTTATTCTTCCAATTCTATGTGCTTTGGGGAATGATGAATGTTTTGAGCTCTTTCATAAAAACATTGCAGCAACGAACATACTAACCCCAAATCCATAGATCTCTTATGTGTTTGGTGTGCTTTCTTTTCTAGGGGGAAACTCCCTTTTCTTTATTTTTCTTTGACATGACACAACCTCTCTTCCTAAAATATGACTTGGCATAGGGCTTTCCAAGTTGGCTCTCATGTCTTGTTTTCTTTTTTCTTTTCCTTTCCTTATAGATACTTTAAAGTAATTGCTCACAGAATGATGTGTAGCAATTCCTTTAAAGTGGGGGGCGTACATTACCATTATTTCATTTGCATTCTTGGTTCCTAGTGTAGCCTTGTCATTTATATGATGTTTTTTTCACTTTGTGGATGACATTGGGTGTGATGTCCTTAAAAAGTGTGATCTATCTCAGCATATTACATTCCTCTTGGTGGCTTGATGTGACACACTGCATCCCCTAAGTTGTGAATATACTATTCTTTGATTGGTCCTCTCTTGGAGACATTAGACACAATGTTCCCTAAGTGACTGACCTTACATGAACTGAACAAGACTCCTTCAAACATTTTACAATTAACATCTTTACATTTTTGTATTTTTGCATTTACATTTTTGCATCTTTTTCCACCTTGCATAATGCAACTTGCATGCCTGTGTTACCTTTCTTTTTGTTCATAAATTTTTTCCTAGTGGCACCTTGTTAAAGTTATCAGGAGATATAACTTTAATATGGTTGAGCAGGAAGCCCAACTAGTGACATGATTTTTTCCCATAGCTAAATTTTTGTTTGTAAGTGCATACCAACTAGCGTATGTATCTTACCTTTTGGGCTTTCTCACCCCATAGACAGTCAGAAATTTTGTGGCCCCAGAGTGAGTACATTTGGGCTTTCTCACCCTAAGGATAGTCAAAAGTTTTGTAGCCCCAAATTGAGTACATTTGGGCCTTCTCACCCAATGGACCATCTTGAGTTCTGTCACCCCAGAGTGAGTATACATTCTCAATTAACCTAGATCTAATCCATAACTAGTTGGATTTGTGATCGAAGGTTCATCTGATTCATCTCAACACTTGTGTGTTCCTTTGTTCTTATGCTTAGTATGCCATGGGATCTTCATCCTAGGGGCTTGATCATCCCTCTTGATCGTTGTTATTCCATCTTGCTAATGTAAGTGCATTTGAACCATCCTCTCGATGTTCATGGCTACTTTAGTGTGAGTTTGAAGCAAGTTCATCCTCTCACTAAGGTGGGGGCTAAATGTGCCATAGAAAAATGGCCCCTTGTCATTTTCATGGCCTTTTAGTTCTTGCTTCATGTTATTTGATATATTTTTCTCTAATTTGTTGTTGTGACATGGCTTGAACATGCATATTTATGTACTAAAATTCAAATAACGATGTCTTGTGAAGGTGTTATGAAGTGTTGTAATATATTTCTACATTCTTCTTGACTCTTTTTATTACAATTCATCTAAAACTAACCTTCTATTCATTAACAAGTCCTATTTTGAAGTGTTGTAAGGTCTTGTAACAAGATTTCACGCTTTTCTAGGCACATCTTCACTATTTATCCCTTTCTCATGCTTTATTTGACCCCTTCATGCCCTCATATGTCTTAATTAAGTGTATTTTTTAATATTATCCCAACAAACAACATTAAATACAACATATTTCCCGACACATTTTTAGGTCCTAGGTGGGACCCATTCGCCATGGGTGGCGAATGAGTCCCCCTGGCTCCAAATTCAAAAATTTTAAATTTTCCTTTCAGATTTTTATTCAAAATCACTTGATGTTGGCCTGTGATGAGGTATGAATGGTTAACTAAGGCACAAGTGTGTATAAATATGTGATTTTCACCTCATTTTACATCTACAATTCTCCAACATTCATACATCTTACTCAAGCATTCAAGAATTTTACAACATCAAATCAAGCAATATTCAAGCACTTTGGAGCATCCAATGACATTACTTCAAACTTGCATTATCAAGAGTTTGGTAATTTGATAGCTATTTCATGTTATTAGTTTATCATTATCTTTCTTTTCATTGTTTCATTAAGGGTTTGATTACCAAAAGTGGGGTTTGACTAAGGCAAACCCGTATTTGCTAACCCTCAATCATTTTTCCCCTATGGTATGTGTGTTTGCAGACCTAGGTATGTAGATTTAACAAGCTTTTTGGTGTTGAAGATTGGTTTACAAGTCAACTAGGTTATTCAAGTCAACTCAAGTCTATTTCAAACTTGGAGAAGGTTTTTTGTCTGTTTCCTACAGAATTAACCTCGACAACCCGATAATTAGTGATTTCCAGATCTAGTGTTACAAAGTTGTCTCCTAATTTTTCAGAAATTTGGGAGAGGACTAATTTGCCACCAGTGGTGAATGAGTCCCACCTTAGGATTGAAAATATAAATTTTGTCAGATTCTGGATCCTGACAATCAAAAACCAGTTTTTGACACTTTTTCACCAAGAGGAGGACTAATTTGCCACCTTGGGCGAATGAGTCCCATTGTGAAAAATCAGTAATTTCAACCAGAATCCACAACAATTCAAATTCATCATATATTACCCAGGTGCACTCAAATTCATCCTATTTCTTTCTGTTTTGCATAATTTCTTCATTTAGTTTATTATTTGCATATCTGAGTGAGTTTTCAAACATAGCTTAAATATCACTTTTTCATTCATTTTTATCCATTTAGATCATTCAATTTCATTTATTTTACTTCATTTAGATTAGACAACATTGAACATAACATAATTTGAATGAACTAGTTTGTATTTTTGGCCCTACCTCTCTCCTTTTAGGTGAAAAACCCTAGAAGAGCTAGATAAGTCTTAGAGAGCCAAAAATCTATGGTTCACATATAAATTTAAAGCTAAAACCTACAAAAATCCTAAAGAACACTATTCTAACCCACAAAGTTATGTTTTTATCACTAACACTCTTATGTTGATATTACAAAAACCCACCTATGTACTCATATAGAGACTCATCACTATACCTAAATATATCTTGACAACACTTACACACCCACACATGAGTACAAAGCTATTGTATTAGTATCAGAGTGTAGATCATACTTACCATATAGAGTTGAACAAAATTACATGGTCATATTAAATATATCATATCAAATTGTTATACCTAAGAAGATGATCCATTTACCACCACTAAGGGAACTACATCATGTCATTTTTACTTGATAGTGAAACACAACAAAAGATGGTGAATGTCATTTATCACATAAATATGCATTTTGACTTGATAGTGAAACATAATAAAATACGGTGATGTCCTAGTTGAAGTCCATTAAGGGTATCCTTTACTTGTTGCATATATTGGGCCAAAGTACTTGTGAAGTTGAAGTGTGGTTATTGATTTATAATTGGATATGGGAGGTTGTGAGGATTATATTTGTTGGTATTGATAAGAGGGAGAAATGGGATTAGAAGATTGGAGGTATTGATGGGTATATGAGATGGGATTAGAGTTTTGGAGATGATATGATGGATTAAATGGGATATGTGTTCAGATATAAGGAGAAGGGATATAATGTTGAGGTTGTGGGATATGTGAAGAAATTTTTTTGGTGTGAGAGGGGATTTTGATATGTAAGTGTGATGTAGGATTCATGGATTGAGATGAAGTGGGGAGATTAGAAGAATATGGAAGATGTGGTGAGTCATGAGGATTGGAATAGGTGGAACCTATATGTATGATTATGATGAATAGAAGGTGGGGGTGTAGAAGGGGGTTGTTAGATGATTTCAGATGTGTAAAATTATGGGGTAATTTGGAATCTTTGTTGGATAGAATAATGATATAATGGTTGGGAATCTTAGGAGGCCATAATTTTCTTTCATACTTGGGACCTTGTGATAGGCATCTAAGACCTAAGAATGATGAAATAGAATGAGGATGATTAAGGATGATTGGGTAGACCTTGGATTTGAGATGATCGATGTAAATGATAATGATAGAATGGATGGAAAGGGGATAATGATATGGATTATGATTGGGTGATGAGATAGGATAAAAGATGATAAAGATTGGATATGATATGATATGATAGAAATTGGATTGGAAGATAAGGAGGATCAATGATGAAAGCAATGACGATGATGATGATAAGATGGTAAGGATAGGCTAATGGTCAAAAGGACCAAGGCCTAAGAATGATGGTTGTGACGACTAGCTTATGATAATCGATGAAAATGATAAGATGAGGGAAAGATGATATATTTTGGATGGATATGATGGAAATTTTTGATGTTTCAGGTGAAATGACGGTTGAGGAAGGGTCTCCCAAGTCTTCTCTAGGGCTAGAAAGGTCAAGTTTACAAATCGAGGTCTCAAGATGGTCAAATGGTGAAACCATAAACATGCATATAACCTTCCCAATATTCATTAAATATGTGTAAAAATATAAAAAATAAAATTTAAGTTTAAGAGGGACAGTAAGTCCTTCCTATTTCATATGAAATTTGGAACCAAAACATACGTAAAGTTGAAATATAGAAATGAAAGGTCTAACTATCAACTGGAATACATTATTATAAATAAGATGACTTTACAAATTCAATGTGCATACTTACAAATTAATCCAATGAACCATCCGGGTCTTCTCTACTCTTTATCGTGTCAAGTATTGCCTCATGGTTAGACTCACACACCTTCCACAAGTTCTTGTTCAAAGGTCTACCCCGATATTGTATCAAATGAATATTGGATTCCATTACAATGTTTGAGTAATGGAGAATATTCTGATGTGTGTCAAAGTCCTAAAATAGCCAAACATTAACACTCTTATGTGGGTAGCTTCTAAGACATTTTCAAATAACAACCACCAAGCTTGTAGGGTATTCAATGTTTTCTAAATTTGTAAATGGTGCCTCCAATTTCTTTTTGGCCTCAACACAATGACACAGGTAATAATTTTTTCCCTCTTCATTGTATTCATCTGCAATAACTACATAAACATGCCCTACATTGATATATGTAGCAAATTAGATGAAATTAGTCAACATTAAAAAAACAATACAAAGTAAGATAACATTAGGAATTTCAAAAAATATGCAAATAGATATATTACCCAGTTGAACTAGATCTGATATGTGATCAAAGTCAATCGATGATTTTATCTATCTCAGTTCCAGTACTGTCAAGAGCTTATATGTGTCAAGTGGGATAAGAAAACTTAACTATCATTCATCAACCCACTCCTTTAACTCACACTCATTACAGGCTTGAATTGTACATGAAGAACAAAAGTATGTCATCTTCCATGTGTAGATACTCCATGAACCTACATTTTAGCTTCTAAAAGAGTGTAGCTCACTTGATCTTGTTAGTGTACAACAATCCTCATGTATTAAGAAATGTTAGTGTCATCTATCAACCAAAAGAATCTATTAACTGGAGACTTACCTTCATTACCTAGACCCATCAAAGCATTACACCACTTGATGATTGATTTTTCATCTATCAAATTTGCAGTGTCTTTATAGTTTAATGCCTCTCATGCTATGGCTCTTTTGATACATGCTCCCCCTTTCCATTCCCAACCTCACAAAAGTTTCATATATGTTGAACACCTATAATATTATGAATCTTGCTCAACCAATAGAACATTTGTGACTTCTTGAATTATGATGCACAATTATCTAGGCATATGATATGTTAGTTGAACATTTGATATGTCCCTTCTAGCCAAATCATTGTAGAACACCTAAAATAAACCTTTCAAAAACTCTGTAGAATATGTGCAATCATCACTGATATAAAAATGATACTCCCTTATGATCTTTTTATCATCCTTTGTACTATCATTGGCATGAATGAATTCTATGTGCACAAACATAGAAACTTATGTGGATTTTTAATATTGTGATTGCACCTCACGTTGTGGTTGTAGAATGTAGTTCTCTACAAAGTGGAAAACTAAAACAATGCTACTAAGTGGAAATGTTTCCTTGCATAACTTGAATTTCAAGTCCAATCATTGAGCTCTATGGGTATTCCTTGCATACTCACACACTATACTATCATGAAATGTATACATAAACTGATACACTAGAATCTTTTGAATAACCAAATCACACATTTTTGCTTCTTTACCATCTTTTGTATTGTAGGTCACTATTTTATACTTTCCAAACTCTACTAGTTCATTTCCAATCACATGTGTACTTTCCATATGCTCACATATTGACATATGTTGCAAGCCACCAGAATGTTAACATGTTCCATCCAAGCATAATTTCCTATAGAATATTTGACCTTCCTCTATTTCACATAAAATTGTTGATATGAAGTCTCTTGAAGATGTAGGTGGGGCATGTATACCACAGTCCTACAAAACATTGTTAGTATGCAAATCTAAACATATAGACTGATAAACATCCAAATGGTTAGAAAATTCAATGTGTACTCTATAGCAACAAGTAGTGTATGTGTGATTTATTTTGACATAGAAAGGTTTTAGCATTTCAAAAAGTATTTGAGAAATTTTAACTTGAGGATACATCTCTAGAAATTTACCAAAAAATTGTGTTTGAGTCATATCCAAAAAATGCTTTGGATGTGGCTCACACTTTCAACTATTAATTCTCCTTCTTACCAAATCCCTTTGATTTGGAGATACCCTTTTGTAATTCTTCCAGAATTATTCAATTAGTGATCTCAATGCTTCAACAATCGGTTTATCTTTTCATGCTAGTCTCCCTGATAATGCCCATAATTCATTTTCATCAGTGTCCTCAACTATTTGGTTCCTTCCAACAACTCTTGATAAAAAATTTCTATTTATTTTCAATGCTTGACTTTTCTTTCTAATGAGACGAGATTTCTTTGTTTGATTACTTACTATTTTCAATGTAATGGCACGTCATGTGACATTACTATATTTTGTGTGTGTGGTGTTACCCACACTCTTATATGCACTCATTAGATTCTTCACAATATATTTTCACTTTAAGCCTCCAATATTATCAACCCAAGAGTCTTCATGACAGACCTATACTTTATACTTTGCATCATTTCAACAAATAGTTGACACCTTTCGATCTCATTTAATTTTACAAAGAGAACTCTCCAAATCTTATGAGCATATCTTCTACAAGTGTGTTTTGGAATCTTATCTTCCATTGGCTGAAAAATTTTCTCATCAATATCAATCAAATACTTTTGCTTTCTATGCAAAATTCTAGGTGGTGTTCTCAAAGGTAATTCATCTCAACATTAGGAATTTCATCAATATTTAAATGAGATGAGATAGATGAAATACTTTCGATCGGAGATGAAATAGATGATTTACCTTGTAGTTGAGATGGGAATGATGGCATACCTCCTTCATCACATGTGAGTGATGATGTACTTTTAACTTGAGATATGGTAGATGGTGTCCCTCCATCTTGACTTGCGATAGAGGACGTGTCTCCAACTATGGTATTCAAATCTCTCATAGCATGAAAGTTTTGCATTCATTCCTTTTGTGTCACCAATACCATATCTCTTGTTGATGGATGGTGTTCCTCTTCAATTGGCATTTCTTTGACTATTGTTTCCAATTTCCTCTTCTCACGAAGTTCCCTCATATTTGCTACTTTTTTTGCATTCTTAGCTTCTTTCTCTTCTTGTGTTGGTTTAATCCTTGATCGTTTCCTCAACATGATGAAGAATTTTATCTATAGTGTGAAAAAGAGATAAATATTAGTTCCACCATAGTACTATAGATTAAATAGATAGCTTACACAATTCTAAAATTTGTCATGAAATTACAATACACACAATATATGATAGCCCAAAAGAGGCATGAGGAGAGGGAAAAAATGGAATGAAGAGGGTAGCAAAAAATTTTAATCATCAAACATAATCCATTCAACTCAATGACACATGTGTCACTATAAAATTTAAACAAATATATAGAAATAAACGAAATATATTTTATTCAACCCTTCATACAAAATCAATAAAATCATCATGCAAAAGAGTAAATGTCACTCAACCATGATGAATAAACAAGTGCACTAAGAACTCATGGTAGGGGTTTGATGCAACCTACCCATACAATATCTATGACAAATATGTCATTATAAACTAAAATAAAACCTATACAACTCAGTGACATATACACCATTAAAACTTAAAGTAAAACTAAAGCAATCAAAACACTCTATAATAAATATTGCTAACTATAATGCATGGTTTAGCACACTAGACACATAATGTAGGAGTTTTATGGACTATATTCATGGGGGAAGCTTCACTCAAAAGTCATGAAAATAAAAGGATATTGTGTCATTAAACCTTAATGCACATCATATATGACATATTCAATTTGATCCATTACACATTAGAGTTGATGTCACTCAACCACAGTGAATGTGCAAGCACACTAGCCATGAGATAATAGTTTCATGTATATTAGCCATATAATTAAGTCATTATTCCTAGTGCATAATTTCACTAGGATAGACTATAAGACTAAAGATCATGCATGCTATTGGATGATTGACATTAAATCCTTATAATCAATTACACATAGTTAATGTCATCAATCTTAATGCATAAGAGCACTAGGCACATTGTGCATCCTTCATGGCATATTTCCTTTCATCTCTAGCCACCAAAATTTCTATATATTCACCATATTATACCTTAAACAAAATTTTCATTTGGAATCTTTGTCAATAAGTGAATTTTTCTAGTTTGGGGTGAAGTTGGAGTTGTTTCCTAGTCATAGAGTGTTTGACAAAAAGTTTCCAGTGATTACTTTAGAGAAACAAAGGGTAAATTGGTTTGTGTTTGGATTGCTACTTGCAATTAGAGCATCACTAAATGAGAAAGAAGAAAATGTTGAGATACAAAACTTAAAACTATAATCAGAGAAATTGAATATTAACTAAGAGATTTTGGCAAGGGGATAAAATAACCAAGACAAGATTTGTTGTTTTGACAATTCCAAGGGAGATTAAAATGTTTTTTTTGTGGTCTTTATCTAGGCTAAATGTACCAAGAGGGGATAAGGTTATAATGAGAGTTTTCAAAAGAATCCCCCTTGAATGCTCATAGATGTCAAAAAGTAGAAACAAACAATGATGAACATGGAATATGCATTTCATCAAAATCTAATCTAATCCCTTAGCAAAATCTGATACATTTGATTAAGGCTATATATGTTGAGCAGTCATAATTTTGAATAATTAGCAAAATATAATCCCATAAGAGAATGAAGGAAAATGTAAATAACATGTTTAAAGACTTGACATACCTTAAAATCAAAGATTTGATTGGAGAAACTACCCAATTATGCACGTAGTCTTTTTTTCTTCTTGCACATCAAACTCATAAAAAAATTGATCTTTTCAAAAAAATTCTTCCTTTTCAACATTCAATTGTAAATAAATATAATAGAATTACTAAAAACTACAATTAACCAATGTATATTGTTAAATTATAACAATTCAATCATTCTTAACATTTCAACACTACAAACATTAAAACTTCAGTTGATATAATCAAATTTGATGAAAACACTCTATTATTTCCTCCTTCCTATGTTGAAAAACTAGAAAAAGGTGGTGGAAATTTGATGCAAAGGTGGTGGAATGTGTAAAAATTGCATGTGCTCTTCCTAGCAGCATCAAAAATCATTTTTTTGTAAGATCACGTGTAGAAGCAGGAGAATAACAGAGCATGTGGACCTCGATCAAGAGTGTCCTACCTATTTTACCACTTTTAGAGTAAGACAAAATGTTCCCATGTTATAACATGCTTGTATTATAAAACAAGCACATTTTAGCTTGCTCTAAAAATGGCCATATTTCAACTTTTCCAAAATGCACTCATGTTTTGAAAAAGTTGATTTTTTAAAAGGTTTCTTAACTATTATCATGTGTCAATAGGGGCTAGGGTTAAGGTACATTAATGAGACCTGTCTTTGACCAATTATGACATCTTCTAAGTGTTATGCATGTCTTGCTTTGTGTGCAATATGAAGTTTAACCAGAATTCCCTATACACTCAAGCTTGTACATTAACCCTCGACCCTATATCTTAAATCATAAACCCTAAACAATTTACCCTATACCATACAACCTCAACCTTCTACCCTGCACCTTAAACCCTAAACCCTTAATCCCTCAACCCTTAAACCCTAATCCCTTAACCATCAACCCTAAACCCTAAACCCTTAAACCCTCATCCCTTAAACCCTAATCCCTTAACCATCAACCCTAAACCCTCAACCCTTAAACCCTCATCCCTTAAACCCTAATCCCTTAACCATCAACCCTAAACCTTCAACCCTAAAACCCTAATCCCTCAACCCCAATCCCTCAATCCTATACCCTCAAGCCTATACCCTAATCCCTCAACCCTATACCCTCAACCCTATGCCCTCTATTCTCAACCCTTTACCCTATACATTGGATCCTCAACCCTAATCCCTCAATCCTCAACCCTTAAACCCTAAACCCTCAAACATCTACCCTCAACTTTTAATCCTAATCCCTCAACCCTAAACCCTTAAACCCTCAACCCTCATCCCTCAACCCTTAAACCCTTAAACCCTAAACCCTTAAACCCTTAAACCCTCAACCTTTAAACCCTTAATCCCTTAATCCTCTACCCTATTCATTAAACCCTCTACCCTCAATTCTCAACCCTCTACCCTATACATTTGACCCTCAACCTTATACCATCAAACCTCTACCCTCAACAAAATTCCCTAAACCCTCAACCCTAATCCCCCAACCCTATACCCTCTACCCTTATATTGGATCCTCAACCCTAATCCCTTAAACCTATACCCTCAACCCTTAAATCCTTAAACCCTTAAACCCTTAAACCCTTAAACCCTCAACCCTAAACCCTAAACCATCAACCCTTTAACCCTCAACCCATAGACCCATAAACCCTAAACCCTCAACCCCTATACCCTCAACCCTCAACCCTCAACCCTAATCCCTTAACCCAATACCCTAAACCCACAACCCTATACCATCTACCCTTCAATTGAACCCTCAACCCTAATCCCTCAACCCTCAACCCTTAAACCTTAAACCCTCAACCCCTATACCCTCAACCTTATAACATAATCCCTCACCTTATACCCTCAACCCTTAAACCCTTAAACCCTCAATCCTCTACCATCTACCCTATACATTAAACCCTCAACCCTCAATTCTCAACCCTTTACCCTATACATTAAATACTCAACCATAATCCCTCAACCCTATACCCTAAAACCTATACACTCAACCTTATACCCTCAAACCTCAACCCTAAACCCTTAAACCTTAAAACCATAACCCCTCAACCCTTAAAACCTTGATCCCTCAACCCTCTATCCTATACATTAAACCATCAATTCTCAACACTCTACCCTCAACCCAATACCCTAAACACTCAACCCTAATCCCTCAACCCTTAAACCCTTAAACCCTCAACCCTCAACCCTCAACCCTCAACCCTCAACCCTTAAACCCTCAACCATAAACCCACAACGCTCAACCCTATACCCTCAACCCTAAACCCTCAACCTTTAAACCTTCAAACCCTTTAAACCCTCAACCCTCAACCCTCTACCCTTACATTGGACACTAAACCTTAATCACTCAAACCCTATACCCTCAACCCTATACCATCAACCCTTAACCCAAATCCCTCAACCTTATACCCTCAACCCTTAAACCCTAAAACCTAAACCCTCAACCCTCAATCCTAAACCCTTAAAGCTAATCCCTCAACCCTTATACCATAAACCCTCAACCCCTATACCCCCAACCCTCAACCCTAAACCCTTAAACCCACAATCCTCATCCCTCAACCCTTAAACCCTTAAACCCTCAACCATTAAACCTTCAACCCTTAAACCCTTAATCCCTCAACCCTCTACCATATACATTAAACCCCCAACCCTCAATTCTCAACCCTCTACCCTATACAATGGACCCTCAACCCTATACCCTCAACCCAATACCATAAACCCTCAACCCTAATTCCTCAACCCTGTACCCTCAACTCTTAAACCCTTAAACCCTCAACCATTAAACCCTTAAATCCTCAACCCTAAACCCTCAATGCTCAACCCTTAAACCCTCAAACCTTAACCTTCAATGCTCAACCCTATATCCTCAACACTAATCCCTCAACCCTAAACCCTCAACCCTTAAACCCTCTACCCTCTACCCTCTACCCTATACCCTTATATTGGACCCTCAACCCTAATCCCTCAAACCCTATACCCTAATCTATCAACCCTATACCCTCAAACCTTAAACCCTGAACCTTGAACCTTGAACCCTAAACCCTCAACCCTTAAGCCTTTAAACATTAAACCCTTAACCCTCTACCCTCTACCCAATACCCTAAATCCTTAACTCTTATCCCCTAACCCTTAAACCCTCAACCCTAAACCCTCAACCCTCAACCCCTCAAGCCTAATCCCTCAACCCTCAACTCTTAAAACCTAAACCCTCAACCCTTAATCCCTCAACCATCAATCCCTAAACCCTCAACCCTCAACCCTCAACCCTCAACCCTCAACCCTCAACCCTTAATCCCTCAAAGCTAATCCCTCAAACTCAACCCTTAAACCCTAATCCCTCAACCCTTAAACCATTAACCCTCTACCCTCTACCCTATACATTGAGCCCTCAACCCTCAATGCTCAACCCTCTACCCTATACATTGCATCCTCAACCCTAATCCCTTGACCCTACACCATAAAACCTATACACTCAACCCGAATCCCTCAACCTTAAACCCTCAACCCTCATCCCTCAACCCTTAAACCCTTAAACCATCAAACCTTAACCCCTCAACCCTTAAACCATTAATCCCTCAAATATTAATTCTCAACCCTCTACCCTAATCCCTCAACACTATACTTTCAAACCCAATCCCTCAACCCTATACCCTCAACCGTTAAACCCTTAATCCCTTAAAGCCTCAACCATCAACCCTCTACCCTAATCCCTTGTCCCTATATCTTAAACCCTTAATAGATTAATCCCTCAACCCTTAAATCCTTAATCCTTAAACCCTGTACCCTATACATTGGACCCTCAACCCTTAAACCATATACCTTATACATTAGACACTCAACCCTAATCCCTTAACCCTATACCTTAAATCCTCAACCCTATACATTAAACACTCAACCCTCAACCCTTAAACCCTCAGCCCTCAACCCTCAACACTATACATTAAACTCTCAACCCTAATACATCAACCCTATACCTTAAACCGTAATCTCTTAACCCTCAAACCTTAAACCCTAAACCCATAAACCCTCAATCCTTAAACCCTAGTCCCTAAAGCCTCAACGCTAAACCCTATCCCTAAAACCTCAACCCTCAACCATTAAAACTTAAACCCTAAACCCTATTCATAAACCCTCAACCCTCGATACTATACCTTAAAACATAATCCCTCAACCCTTAACCCTTATCCTTAAACCCTAAACCCCTAATCCCTCAACCCTTAAACCCTCAACCCTCACCCCTAAACCCTCAACCCTCAACCCTTAAACTCTCAACCCTAATCCCTCAACCCTCAACCATTAAACCTTAAACCCTACACCCTACATCCATGATCCCACAATACTAGTTTACAATTTTTGGCCAAACTAGACACTGAACTGATTTTTTCTAACTAAATCTTCACTTTTGGGAACCTATAGTGGCTAAACCATGAGGAATTTTGAGATAATACAAACTAGTGATTTGTGAATTTTTTTTTGTAGATTCTAAATATTTTTTTTTCAAAATTTTTGGAATTATATTGCACTTCTTTTTCCATCTCCTTCGAAAACTAGTTTTTTTTCTGTAAACACCATTTTTAAGGAGTGATGCTCACCATATACAACATAACTTTTTTCCATGAAGGATAAAATTCTTTTTCAAATTTATATTTTAACTATGATATATAGTGCTTTCACTTGGTTTCATAGTGTTTTATTGAATATTTTTTCCTTAATCAAGTTTTGAAGTCAAACCAATTACAATTTAGACATAGGCGGACCGTATACAACATAACTTTTTTTGTATGAATCAAAATTAAATTTTCTTTTTGGTTGGATCAAGGACTTGAATATCTAGTGCACTGATATTTTTCAAAAAAAAAAATGATAATTTTCTATTTTTCCACATGTGTAGAACAAAGAGCTTGATTTTCGGTGAGAAACCTACATTCACAAGAAATATAAAATAAATATAATAATCAAATTAAAATTATTTAAAATTAAACTTTTTGGGAAGCTTATAATAAGGACTACATACTCAAAAAAAATAATTAAATGAATTCATTTGATCCCCCAAAAGATAAATCAAAAGTGATTTATTATCAGCATTTTAATGGGTGTAAAAGAGATTGTGTTATAGGTATGGTTTAAAACTAGCGGGGTTCTATCTAAGGGGATTTGATCAAACCCTCTTCAATTGGACTCCTTTAAATGGAACTTTTCAAGGCTTAAATCATTATATTTTCTAAAAATATGTGATTTCAGCAAAACTCAGGATCTCTGAGAAAGTGTAAGCTAGTATTGTGGGATCACTAAACCCTCAACCCTATACTTAATCCCTAATCTTTCAACCCAATATCTTAAACCATAATGGACATATACTATATACACTTGATCTTCAACACTCAACCCTAAGCAATATCCTTCAACCCTCAAACCTCTACCCTATACCATATACCCTTAACCCTATACTTATGTCATAAAATCTCAATCCTCATACCTTATGCCTTATACACTCAACCTTAAACCCTAAAACCTATACCTTATACACTCAAACTTGAACATTATCCCTCGATTATAAACCCTCAACCCTCAACCCTATACCCTCTACCATATACTTAAGCCCTAATCCCTCAATCCTCAACCCTATACCTTAAACCCTAAACCCTACACCCACAAACCCTCATCCCTATACCTTATAACCTCACCCTTATACCCTAAACCTTGAATATTGTCCCTCAACCCTATAATTCAAACCTAGACCATACACTCTCAACCCTTCACCCTATGCCTTATACCCTAAGTCCATATCATAAACCCTAAAACCAATATCCTAAACCTCAATCTCTATACCTTACACACTTAATCTTATACACTCAACAAGTTGAATATTATCCCTCAATTTTAAACCCTCAACCCTCTACCCTATACGAGCTTAACCTATTACTTAATCCCTCAACCCTACACCCTCAACCCTAAACCCGGAAACCTGAACCCTCATCACTATAACCTATATCATCACCCTTGTATACTCTAAACCTAAAACCCTTACATACATACATACATGCAACCATACATACATACAATAATACATAAATACATACATACATAGATACATATATATAAGCATGTACATACATACATACATACATACATTTACAAGCATACATGCATACATACATAAAGGCATACATACATACATACATACATACATACATACATACATACAAATATATGTAGAAACATATATGCAAACCCTATACATTTAACAAACTTGCACATAAACAATTTCAAGTGAGATATAATGCGAGCGCATTTTAACGCACTCACGTTATATCTTCCTTTGGGAATCCCCAAGCCTTAGGCTTGGATTTGCTTTAGATTTACAACCCAAAGGTTCGGAGTGCCTTCCCAATGTCCAAAGACGTGTTTTTGCATATTCTACAAGATTTCACATAATATTGTTCGTGCTAACCATCAGGTTTGCATGTGTTTCAAGTTTGAGTAAATTGAACACTTAGGTAATGTTAGGATCTTTCTTAGCTATTAAATGATGTAATTTTTTAACATTTTGACAATGTTAAGGCTTCCATCTTTAATTTCTTTTGTTTGTGTGTCTATTTTTTTTATCAAAAACTAGTGTTTGGTACTTTTTACTTTATTTTTTAACCATTCATTGAAATTTCAAATAAATTACACTTTTTAAAATTTGACTCTAATTCTACACATATTAAAAAAAAATTGATTAGTTTTCAAAAAAATTAGGGGTAGCATGACCAAGATTTTATTTTTCAGGATGTGTCCACTTTGAAAATTATAAAAAATAAAAAAATAATTAAAAAATTATCAAAAAAATGGGCATAAACTACATTTTGTAGCTAATTTCTCACTGAAGTGATTTTAAAAATACCAAAAAAAAGTTAGCCTTATGAGGGAGCCACAAAAGACATTACAATTATGTTTTTTTGACAATAACAACACCAATTTTTGTGGCTCCCTTTTTTTAACCCCTTAATCTCTACCATTTTAAAAAATAATTAGTAGTTTAGAAAGTAGACTCGAAGCACTACAAACATTATTTTTGTTGCATCTTAAAATTTTGAGTGCAACTATCCTCAATTTCTCATCCAAGGTTAGTATTTTCTAATTTTAGAAAAAAGTGGCTGCTTGAGACCCCTTTTTGGCCCCCATCTTCCTTGACTTACCCTTCTCATGTATTGGAATTATTGAAAATCTATTCTCTTTTATACATTTATCTCTTGTAGAATAAATACAGCTCGAAGATTTTCAATTTTAAAATTGCATTACAATGCCAGATTTACAAAATTCTTCTTGAATTTTTTAGAGTTTCAGACTTGATATTGTAATGAGTGCATTCAAGAGAAAAATAAACCTTGTCATCACACTTAAAAGATGTCAAAATACTAATTTTCTTACAAGACATGGCATGGTTTGAAAATAGAAAAAAATTGAGCATTTTTTTAGGTTTGAAAATTTTGTTAAGAAAAATTTATGTACAATTGTACAAATCTATATTGTCGTATGAAAGTGAATTATTCTAGTATGAACTTGATGACTTCTTCTAGTATGAATAGTAATTTCTTCTAACATGAACCATGAATATTTAGTTTGAATAGTGATTTTCCTAGTGACTAATAGGGTTGCTATCATGAATAATGTTTTTTAGGTCATGAATAGTGCTTTTTTTAATTCCTAAAAGAGCATGGGTGAAGAAGCTTTATCTATTTGGGGAGGCTTCACTTTAGCTATCTATTTCTACATATATTTCTTGCTAGTTGTAATCATGATATACAATTATTATGGGAAGAAAAATCATATAATAGATTAATGGATATTGAAAGAACTTGATGATTTAAAATTCATCAATTCATAAAACTTTGTATTGCCAATGGCATCAATTTGTTTACTTATTCTAACCCAACATTTATAGAAACTACCCCATCATCATCTATTCTTCACAAAGGGCTTCCAATGATTCCTTGCACTAGTATCATTTCATTTTTCTAGATCCACCTCATTGAGATTCTTATTTATTTTACATATCATTATTTTTTTGTAGATTCCCACATTATAGATTTAGAAAGCCATATTGAGGACATTTATCTTCTATTTGATGAAAACGTAGATGAAGTTTCATCACCACCATCATATTCTTGGAGATTATTCTTCATCCTCCTATTCCATCACATTTTGATAGTGGATTAGAGACCTTTGAGTAGCATTTAGAGAAATTATTATTTTATTTGGATCACATATAGATTTTAGAGGCATTCATCCTTCATCATGCATATTACTATCTAAAATGAGAATATATTCTACACACATCTATATTTTTATTTCTTCCCAAGGGGAGAAATGTTTTCCACTGATTGTGGACCATCTTCAACATCTAGTGTTGATCATCTCATATATTTTTCTTCTTTGTAGTCTACCTCTTATTTCTATTTTGGGATGGAAAATTTCTTCATTGGACTTCTCTCTACATCCTCTCTTGTGGGATGTTGTATTTATATGCATGTTTAGTTTTATATTTACTCTTTTGGAGGAGTTTTCTCTTGTTATATTATAGATCTATATTTGTAAATGGGTACCTGATTAGACCTTGTTATTAGGTAATATGTTTATTTTTATTTTTTCTTGCTTGTGTAGCCTCCCTAATTTCACTTATGGAGGAACCATATTAGTGTAAAATTATAGTTACACATTATCATAAGTTAATTAGAAATTTATTTTCCTATTTTTTATTTA
>VDFB02125979.1:61265-96717 GCA_007258455.2 Sequoia sempervirens
ACAAAACCAATGCAATCTTCTAAGGCCTACATATTTTTAGATTGTGCATTCACGTCATGAAGATACAATTGAACTAAGTTGTAGTAACATTAAATAGCTCATACTAGCTTTACAAAGTGATTCATCATCAACAAATCACAAAAATCATGAGCTTGAGAGTTCATCAAATACTATAACAACATTCACCATTAAAGCCATTCAAGAAACTAACAACTAAAACTAACATGGAGGTTGAACCATGCATGTATAATGAACAAGTTCAAAGAAAACACCCAAAATACTGCAATGCTTCCATCTATTGCTACAAAATTCCCTTTACATCAATTCACCACCCCATATAAATGAGGAGCAAGCCCCTATTTATAGATTTCCAAAGCCCAAATGAATGGCTAGGATTTAATTACAATGTGTGGTTCAAATTCAATACAAGCTAGGGTTTCACCTACCCCCAATATTTTTCAATTTAAAATAGGATATTTTGTCTTCCTCTCTATTTTGTCTTGTAGCCTATTTTGTCTTCTAGTGATCTTGCCAAGGTGATCCCACAATAATGGGTTACAGTTTTTTGCCAAACTTGACATTAAAATCAAGATTTTTCACCAAATATTCACTTTCTTACACCTATAGCAGCTAAACCATTAAGAATTTGAAGATGAATCAAACTATTTATTTGTTAGATATTTTGTGTAGATTCTAATTACATTTAAAAGAAAAAAGAAAAAAAATAATTGTGAATCATTTTATGTAATTTTTAATAACTTATTTTTTCTAGTAATTAGCATTTTTAAAAAGTGATGTTTACTTCATATTACATTAACTTTTATTATAGACAGGATGCAATTCTAATTTTTAAAATACAAAATTTTCACACCAATATCTAGGGCATGGATATTTTTCATAATTTTTTTGTTGCATAATTTTCCTTAATTAAATTCTCCTGCTTCCAGTAATTATAATTCGGATTGGGAGGTAATTCAGTTCACATAACATTTTTCAGATTCATTTGAATTAAATTATTATTATTTTGGAATAAGGACATCAATACCTAGTGCATGTATTTTTAGAAAAATTTCTTCTATTTTTCTATTTTTTCATATGTGTGGAAACAGCAAATCCTTCGATGCTCATTTGAAAACTCGACATCTCACAAGAAACAAAACAAACATAACAATCAAACCAAACATATTTAAATTCTATACCTTTTAAAGCTTTATAATAAGGGCTGGCCATTTTTTCTTACAAAACATAAATTTTATATGAATTCATTTGATCACCCAAAAAGCAAAACGCGCTAGTTTCACGATTTTGATTAGAGGAGATCAATTATAGGTGGCTATGGAGCGAATTTGGAATATATCGTATCCAGTGGTTTGATATGGTATCTTTATCAAAACTCATTTTAAATGGAACCCGAAAGTCTTAAACTGTATTTCTAAAAATATGTGATTTCAGGCAAAAATCAGGATGTCCCAAAAAGTGTAACCCATTATTGTGGCAGCACCCGCCACTGTAGAAAAATTTTCTTTTAGTGGTTGCCTTCCCTGCTATAGCTGAAACTACTAAAGGTTGTCATTTGTTTGATGTGTTTGTTGCATCCTTTGTTAAAAATTAGTGTCTCTGAGAAGCGGGTTTGTTGCTCTTGATTCTAGTGGACAACTCCTGACAATCATCATCATTTGGTGGAAAATAAAACAACCCCCTTTTGCTCCTTGTTTGAAAGCATTTCTTAGCTTGGAATTACTTGACACATATTCTTAAGTGAGCTTATTCAATTAGGTAGAACTCCCCTTGACGCCTATATTCAAATAAGCAGCTCCTTTGGTGGTCGCAATCACCCTCCTAGCACAACAAAATCTACGCCTTCAGCATGGTTCAATGAATCCTACACACAAGAGGTACAGTAAGTGCTTTCATACATAAATCAAGGAAAATGTTAGTCAAATCCTACAAAATCCTTGTTAGATCCATCCATGCATCATTAAAAGATCATAATATTCATCATTGTTCCACATTTGGAGCTCATTTGGACCATAAACATAAATTTGGGTTTAGGGGTACAGGTTTCCCCTACAATAGAAGTCATTCAGAGTAGCTAGGAGTAGGATGGTGTCGAGGCCATGAAGACTCGCAGGCAGCCACCTGTAGCAAAAAAATTCACATGGTGAATTTGGTGATCAAATTCCATGTGAGGCACTTTGGCACGTGCAAAAATAAATTGTAAGGAACTTGAAGTTACTAGGTCAAGCTTGATGTATTTGTAGGTACGAGGCATGTGGGTGTAGGGAGGTTGAAGGATGTTTGCAGTATCCACCATTAAGCAATGGAATTTAGAGCACGGTGACCCACATGCAGAAGTCTGCACTACAAGACCTGTGGGTGCCTCAGACATTAAGGGCTACATGCGAAAGTTTGACCAATTTAGGATATGTGGGAGGGAGCTACCAGGCCACCATTGTATGTTCGTCATTAGGAATAGTGTTGGAGGGATGGCGGTGAAAGGGAAAATATCCTAAGGAATGATTAAGCAAGGGCGAAAATGGGTCGTGAGACACTTGAAGTCATTAGATGAAGCTTTGATGCTCTTGTGGGTTTGAAGGATGTGGGTGCTGTGAGGTGGAAAGGCGTTAAAGCTTGGTTGTTTAAGTGACAACATTCAAGAGATGGCGACCCACATGCGAAGTTTCACAAAGCCACAACTATTAGCAATTTTGAGTTTTTCCAAATTAAGCATGTATGGAAGATGCATTAGAAGGGTTCCTAGACCTATTCCTCAATGATTTGGCCCTTTTTGAAAAATTTATAAATATGGAATGTAGAAGTCGGAGGGTCTGCCACCCTTTACAATGACATTACTCAAACGGACTTTTGTGGACAGACTTCTGCGAGTGGAATTCCACAGTGAAATTTCCACAATGTCTAAACACATGGAAAATTTGATGCAAACCCCTTTAGGCATGTGAAGAAACTCATTTTATGGGCCCTAGATGATAAAAACTTGAAGTTTGCACCCCATTTTGGAAATGCAGAGATTTGGAAGGGGGAAGCCAGAGGGTCCACCACCCTAAAAATGACAATCCACACACAGAAACCCGCACACAATGACCCACAAAGAAATTCCCATGGACAACGACTCGCAAAGAAATTCTCGCAGACGGCGACCTGCAAGGAAATTCTTGTAGACGGTGACAGAGGGACGGCAAACCACAAAGAAATTCCCATGGATGGCAATGGAAGGACAACGACCTGTAATGAAATTCTCGTGGATGGGGACAAAGGGGTGGTGACCCAAAATGAAATTCCCATGAATGGTGACAGAGGGACGATGACCTACAAAGAAATTCCTACAACTTCCTAAAACTCAACGAAACCTTGGAAGTTCACTTAGGCATCACAGAAACATCCCAAATCCATAGGCAGCTTGTCCCCAAAGTCAAAAAATGAAGGCAAAAGTGAAGCAAGTGAGCAGGGACCAAGTCAGCAGGAGCAACGCAAAAGCGAGAAAAAAAGGGGGTCCCTGCCTTCGGTAGGGCGTGTGTGCAAAATATGCACAAAATCTATTAACATTTTGAATTCAATATTTCAAAATTCCATAAAACAAAACACGGAAACGATCAGAACACAGGAACATGACTGCAGTGCTCACCACACAACCCAACCACCAAATACTCCAGCCAGACACAACCTTAAAAACTTAATGTTAGAAATTGCAGCATTATTTGGGGCCAGAGCAGCATTATTTAAAGGATCATACTTTAATATGCAGAAGGAAGAGCAGGAGAAATTATATGAATAGGTTTTGTTGATATTAGAAATTTATTTGATAATAATAAAGTGAATATATAATCGTTATTAAACATCAATTATATATTTTAAAATATATATATCTAATACATGTATTATATATTTTTTCATTGAATAATATATACATATTATATTAGATGTTCATCATTGAATTAATTTTAAATTTCCCTAATCTTATTTAAAAGTATTTTTTTTGGCCATTTATCTTTCACATTTACAATCATTACTATCTCAAAATATGTTGAGGACCTTTAAGAATATTTTTAAGTAAGCATTTTTTAGGGGAGAAATGTTCTCAGTAATATGTTGTAAATGTTAACACAATGCAATCTAGAACCCGTGTTCAACGATTAAACATACAAGAATGGTAAAAAACAAGTATTAGATTCAAGACATTATATAATTGTAGATGTCTTGGTATAATAGATCAAAACTTCTTACTTATCATATATGAAGTCCCCAACTTAGGATGTAAATAACTCCTTAACACGTTTCTCTAATCCCCTTACTTTCATTTATAGAATTTATCCTAAAATATGTTATGTTAATTTTGACCATGCATATAATGTCCTACTTTTCTAACTCAAATATTAGGAATGGTCACGTCCACTAAGACCTTAAAAATATGATGCATATTTATTTATCACTATAAAAATACCAATTTAAGTTATAATTTTTTACAAATAGAATATTCAATAAGACACAAGCATTCCATTTGTTTTTGTTGAGAAACAAGGTGAAACTACTATAGTTAAATGTTTTAAAATTTTATTCAAATTTTATTTTTTTTATCAACTAAGGATTACCATATGATAAAATTATGTAATTGCAAAATCAATAATAAAATATAAATAAAAAAACCAATATAACACAAGATTCACATGCAAAAACTCTTTCAAGAAAAAGGTCTACACAAGAAAGGGGAAAAGTATCTACTAATCTTCAAAAGGAGAGATGCATCAACACACTAACACTCTTCACTTTGATAGCACTTAGATAGAACCTATATACCTATAAAATAATCCCATAAAATCATTATATAATGTTTGCAATTTATAATGAAATGGGATAGGAAAACCATAAATGTTTTCTCAAAACAATGTATCATCAAACTGTAGTAAAATATAAAAATATCACATCCAAAATAAAGATACTTCTAAGAATAGTAAATGTAACTCCCAATGAGCTATGAATAGAAATAACTCCATACCATTAGTAGATGACATCTTTGACTTGTAACTTCTCCATAATGGCTCAACATCCAAAAACATCATGCAACTCATACAGGACCCACCAATAACAATAAATATTCTCCACCACTCAATTTTCACATTCAAGTTGAGAAATTTATTAAAAGTAGTTTTATAACTACCACTACCAACTCTACCTTCTTCATGAATACACACAACTCAGCTCTAGGAAAATTCACCACCAGCAATTCACCGAAGGAAAATTCACCATCAACAATTCAGTGCAGGAAAATTCACCATCACTAGCAATTCACCACCAGGAAAATTAACCACCAAAAATTCATGCAATTAATTTTCCATGTGGTGAATTGTCATGATGGTGAATTTTCCCGCAGTGAATTTTTGGTGGTGAATTTTCCCTCGGTGAATTGTTGGCGGTGAATTTTCCGTATGCTACACAACTCATCAACATTTTAAGAGAATCAAAATTATAAATTAATTTTAGTTGTACCCTAAGCATCCAAGGACACTTTCCAAGATTTTTGCAGACACATGAATAATATATAGGATTGCAAGATAAACAATTCCTTAATCCTGATAGTTTTCAATTCATAAAATATATGACTCATAATAAATATTAGGTATATGCATATTAGTTATATCAAATTTTTAATGGAACACAATACAAATTTTAAACAAGGATCTAAGGTTTGAAACCAAACAGTTATCTTTATTGACTAATTAGAGAGGGTTTTATTAGGGCTCCCACCTTAGAATTAATTCATTATAATTTAAATTTTAGGAAAAAAAAAATGTTTTTTGAGATAGATCCTAACAAATTTAATTCAAACACATAATAAAATTCACATAACTATTTCCCCTACCTTTTTTAAGGCTCTTTCTAAAATCCAATTCATCATTCTGCTTCCTAATGATGGATCATTGAGTGTGATATAAAATTAATGGTGAAGAAAAAAAGGTTGATGACTATAGAAACCTAAATTATTCCACCTAACCCTAATCATCGACATATATTAATCACAATAATTATTCATGTCATCATTAATTTATTACCATTTACAACATACTATCATTTATTAATTAATAATCATTAAACAATTTGTACTTTACCTATTTAATTAAATAATAGTTTATTATTTAATTAAGTCTGAGCTAATTCCCATTTTTAAATAATTTATATTTATGACTCTTCAATCTTCACCAATCAACTCCATGTATACTAATCAACTAACTTAATCTCCATTTAGGAAACTATATCTTCCCTCATCAGTTAACTCCCTTCTATTTTAGAAACTTCTTCAATCTTCATCAGTCAAATTAGTCTACAAAGAGAATTTGGGTATGTGTAGGATCACGATGGGCCAAAAAGTGGCAATATGATGGGTTTGTGGTTGATGAATTTTTTTTACCCAAAATTGATGAAACGAAAAGGGTTTTTAAAGGAGATTCTCATATTTCTACCAATATAAATTATGTTATTGTGGTATGTGTAGATCATCATGGTGGTCAGGGTTCTATGTATCCGTAGGTAACAATAGCATAACTTTATCATAAATATTTGAATAGTTATCTATTATTTGTAACATGTAAGAATATTTGTAGAAAATTGAATGTAGTTTTAAAATACTAGGTTTATAGGTCATCAAAATTCCATTTGTGAATTTGAATTTCATCTAACACTTAAATTTCAAGGAAAATAAGAAGTAGGTGTTCGAGCCGACCATCTCAATTATATTAAATGATAATATTTTTTAATAATATTTTAGATATAAGTAGAGGACTCATGTCCAGATGTGATACATATTTTTTTGTAATTTTTTTCCAAGTAAATAATTAATTATGAATTTTTTATTACAACTTTTAAAAAATATAAAAAATTGCATGTTTGATCACCTTAACTTGGTCAAACTTTGAAGAATTTAATTTTTCTTTTTAACTTATGTGAAGCATGTTTTGATTCGTGAGATCATTTGAAGTTATAGATGTTTAATTTGTTTATCGCATTCTTAGTCGCATTTCTATTAGAAAATGAATATTACTATTTATTAAATCTCAAATTAAATCATAATTTATATTTTTGGAAAGCCGAGAATCTCCCTCTAAAACCCTTTTCTTTTCATTAATTTTGGGCGAAAAAAAGTTGTCACCACATACCCTACAAAATACCCATAATATTGCCACTTTTCAAGCACCATGATCCCGCCAAGACATACCCTTACTTTGAATCTTAATAAGTACTATTATTCATTTTCTATTTGAATTATGACTAAAGTCCTAATTGATAGGCTAATTGAAACCATCTATAGCTTTCAAATGATATCTCATTTTGAATCCAAAACATGTGTCACAATCTATGTTTCATATAAATTATAGATTAAAAAAACAAAATTGAATTTCATGAATTTTTGACCAAGCTAAGGTGGTCAAACATACGATTTTTTATATTTTTTAAAAATTGTAATAAAAAATTCATAATTAATTATTTATTTGGAAAAAAATTACAAAAAAATATGCATCACACCTAGAAATGAGTCCCCTTACTATATCTAAAATCTATAAAAAATATTATCATTTTATTGTGGTTAGGGTGGTTAGACATACGCCACTTATTTTTTTCCCCGAATTTAAGTACTAATGCATTGAAATTTCAAATTTTCATCAACAGATTTTTTTTTAAACAAACCTAGTAGTTTAAAACCTACATTCAATTTTCTACAGATTCTATTCTTACATATTTTTGAATAATATAGATAACTTATTCAAATTTTTATGTCAAGTTGCCTAACTCTGATTTTTCTAAATTTTTTGCCACTTAAGGGCCTGTTTTTTCCATGATGATCCTGCACATACCCATTTTTTTTGGTGAAACACTAACAGAGAGGGTAGCACTCTTTTCAATCATTTCAAAACATTTTACATCACAAGATACTTAGACATAGAAATCATTGGATACATATGGGTCAAAATGGTGATCAAACCAAACCCAAAATCCATCAAACTGCTTATCAGTGAGTCTGAAAAATCATTTTTGTTTGCTATTAAATATTCAATGAAACCACTCAAGTCCTTCACCATGATAGTCAATCTAAACTGCTTGACTGCCACATTTACCTTTGGTTCTTTCTTTGTTCAATGCACATCCACTACACCACACAAAAAATCCTTCCTCGAGCTAATCCACATAGGTTGTGATAGTCAATCTGGTCGCCTCCACATGCACGTCTTCTAGGAGCCTTAAGAAATTTCCAAATAAGCTTTTGATTCTAGTAGTGTGTAATACATTTTTCAAGAACATTCCCAACATTACACCATCATGCAAGTGATCACCTTCAAACCTATGTTCCTCAATGTACCGCTTTATTGATGTCATAAGATCCCCCGAAGCACCTTTGAAAAGCTATGATATCTGAGCTTCATAAGTTTTTGAACCGTCAATTTTTTGGTAGGGCTTATAGGCTACTCTTGCACTCTTAGGAATGTTTCACCCAAAAGGAGAGAGATAAACCCCACTCAAAAGTCTAGATGGTTCACTCAAATTATGCAATGTATGATGTTATTTAGACTAAATGGAATGATCTGAGCACAATTAAGCTATGAAATTGAGAGATTATGAAAGAAAAACCTAAGAATTATGTAATGTTGGAAAACATAATGTGATATGCAAACATGAACTAAAGTATGAACAAATGCAAAACAGAAGAGAAGAAGGCTGATTTAGAGTGCACCTGGAGGTTTGATGAAGATTCTGAAATATTCTAAATGTTGGTAGAGATCACTAAAAATCACCAGTGGGACTCATTCGCCACTGATGGTGAATTAGTCTTGCTTTGGATGAAAACTGTTGAAAGCTAGTTTTTGAGTGTCAGGATCTGGAATCTAAAAAAATTTAGATTTCCAGCCTTAAGGTGGGACTCATTCACCACTAATGGTGAATCGGTCCACTCCCAAAATTCTGAGAAATTAGGGACGAATCTTGTAGCACTAGATCTGAGGTTGATTGCTTGTCGGGTTGACGAAGTTAATTCTGTAGAAAATGGGTAGAATATCTTCTCCAAGCTTGAAATAGAGTTGATTTTACTTGAAACACTTTGTTGACTTGTTTCCCACTTTTCAACACCTAATAACTTGTCAAATCTACATATACAAGTCTACGAACACACATGCAAAAGGGGAAAAATGGTTTTAGGTTATAGGGATTTTCCTTGGTCAAATCCCACTTTGGTAATCGAACCCTTAATGAAAAAAAGGAATGGAAGAGAATGATAAACAAATAACATGCAAATGCTATCAACTTACCAAACCCTTATTGAATAAATCTGAAGATATGACAATGGCTACTCCAAATACTTGATTAATACTTGATTCAATGACACAAAGTGATTGAATGCTTGAATGAATGTGTGAAAAAGTGAACTTGATGAATGGGGATTAAAATGAGAAGAAAACCACTTATTTATACATTTGTGTGCCTTAGTAACCTGAAGATAACTCATCATAGGTCGACATAAGGTGATTTAAAATAAAAACCTGAAAGAAAATTTGAAATATTTTGAATTTTGAGCCAAAAGGGACTCATTCACCACCCACGGAGAATGGGTCCCACCTTGGACTTAAATGTGGGTTTTAGGAATTAAGTCACATTTAATGTTGTTTGTTGGGTTTAAATTTAAAAACACACTTAATTAAGCCTTATAAGGGCATAAAAGGGTCAAAAAAAGCATAAGAAAGGTGTAAATAGTGAAATTAAGCCTAGAAAAGCATGAAATCTTGTTAAAAGACTTTACAACACTTCAAAATAGGACTTGATAAGTGATGAAAAGGTGATTTTTAGGTGAATTGTAATGAATAGAGTCTAGAAAAGTGTAGAAATTTTTTACAACACCTTCACAAGATGCCATAATTTGAATTTTAAGGACCTCATGTGAATTTTCAAGCCACATTGCAACATTAAATCAAAGCAAAATGCACCAAGCATTGTGAAGAAAGGCCTAAAAGACCATGAAAATGACAAGGGACCATTTTTCTATGGTACAGTTTCTAAAGCCGCCTCTATGAACTAGCCATGATCGCCAAACACCCTATAGCATATGCACACTACCACTACTTCCACGACCACCATAAACACCCTGCTTCACTGGCTCACTTCCCAAAACTATTGCCAACCCAAGATAAAGGCATTGATTTAAAGGAAATTCTAAGTATCTGATTGCCCCTTATGATTACACTCGCATCCTTAGGAAGATAATCCATAGGATATGACTTTCCTTTTATAGGCATGTTGCTTTAATCTCACACACAAACATTGCTTGCACAACACCATGTAGTCTTGGGTTGAGACACCATATTGTTCCATGATGCCCTCACATACACTAGGTCAATTAGCCTTTGATCCTCGATACCAATATTTCTCTCAAAAAATCCACCAATTAGATAGCCTTGCTAGATTCCGCTAGGATGTACATGTCATAGGTTGTGTCATATCTCAATTTGATTACTACACTTTAAAATTTGAGGAAACTGAAATATTTGGAAAATAGAATTAGATCATTTTTATTTATGGAATTTGATAAAATACAATTGATGAAATTTAAAAAAATATTATACATTTTTCTAATTTAAGAAATTATTTCATGGGATCATCGATTAAAGGTTACTAATAAGTGGACAAGTGTAAGAATGTGTGTGTAGGAATAGGTTGAAGGATGAGAACTTGATTGAGGTAGGAACACTTAGCCGGATGACCACAGTAAGCAAGAACATAATCTGGAATATCACACACCACATTAGAATATGGCATCTCTATATGTTTGAAAAATATTGACAAATTGCATTCATACTTGGTGTGAGAACTATAACTAATGGAAAGAAAAAATTTGTGCACTCTCATCTTACTTTGTCTCTTTTGAAACTCATATTCAAGTAAATTGAATAAGGAACTCAACCCATCTTCTATGAAAAAAAGGTGGTTTCATTTCTTATTCTTTTGGATGAATTTGAAATACGATTTGAGCAGAAAAATATGTAAGTAATTTTATATGTATGTAATCTCAAGATAAATACATGAATATATATGCATATGTATATGTATGTATATATATATACATATACACATAAATGTGTGTGAATGATTTTATTTGAACTTAATTTCACTCTTCAAAAGAGAATAATAGATCGTGGGAAAATTTCAAAATTTATAACTTCCACTAAAAATGGATAGAGGTTGATTCCCTTATGCCAAAATGCCTCAATCGATGCTGAGAAAATGGAGGAGTGGACGACCAAATAACATAATAGTAGCTTAATACTATTTTGTAGTGTTATTCGTGTATTTTCTTTCTTCACTTATTTATCATACATTTCTCTATCATTGCTATCTTGGTTGTTTGTGGAGATGGAAACACCAAAATGGGGGTTTGACTAAGGCAAACCCCTATACATCCCCCAACAATTTTCCCTCTTTCTTGTGTGTAGGTGGGCGTGCTTTTTGGAGCTAGCTAGCAAATGAGCATCTTTGTGAGATTATTTTGTCACCTTAGCCTTCATATATTTACTCTATCATATTTGTTTGTATCTTTCCTACTTCATAGTTCTATTTTGTTCCTTTAGAAGTGACTAGCTAGGTCGTCAACTTGTTTTCTAGAAGTTCGTACTATCTTTGTGGTCCTCTAGTCGTATGGACACAAGTGCACCTAAGAGATTATAGTGCACCACGATGTCCTCCCAAAACCACGCTTCCATCCTCGGGCAGAGAGCTACCTAAGGTACAATGTTGAACCCAAAAACTGACTCACCTAGCCCCAATCCTTATTTAAGGTCTATAGAGTGATTGAAGGGAATTATAGTCCTTGTCATTCTCATCCCTCATTTCAAAGACCCCTTTAGATTGAGGTAAATTATGGCAGCCTTTTGCTCTTGGCTCTACATGACCTGGGGCCTTGACGTGGTTGGTCCCCCTCTCTTACAAGATAATATGGCTAAAAGCATAAAAAAAGTGCTTTCAAACAAACTATGGATTCTTGGAAAAAATATTTCAAAGCATAATAGCAAGCAATATATAGTTCAATAAGTACTCAAAATTTTGTTAACTATCTCATACATTATAAGCTGTGACCTACATCACTATTCTAGTTTTTTCGTAATTGAATAATGTTGTTTTATTTTCAAATGATGCAAGTAAAGACACCTCCTGATGTTCATAGGGAAATGAAGCATAGTGTCTTTCTACAATAGACAACTACCTCTAACGACGGTATGAGGTAGATTAGTAAATTTCAAATTACAATTTCATTGTTATAGTTTTTTATTATTGAAAAATTAAATGATTATTGATTTATAGTTAATTTCTATCTAGATGGTTTCTATAGGACTTTGTAATACCATATCCTAAGCATGTCACTGTGGAAAAAAAGGAGAGAGATCATTTGTAGGTGATAAGTGATTATTTTGCTAAATATTTAATAAATTATAATGTAATAAATATATATTAATGTCTATACTTTTTATTGTAACAACTAAATCTCCATGAAGAACTGAAGATGAGTAGACCTTGAGTTTGAAGTAGACCACTCTCATATGCATCTCCATCCCCCCAATGATCAAAGGGTGCCCGTGATCTATTTTCTTGACCTATAGGGGAATGACTTTTTATTGGGGTCCTTTGTTGTATTCCTATAAGGCATGTGTGGACATATATTTTGTATTGCGTATACTTTACATTATATGCCTATATGGATTTCTTGTAAGCCTACATAAGTATTTTGTCTATATGTTATACTTATATCAACATATATTGATGTATTCCTATATGGCTATTTAATTAATACACAACTTTTTTTATTGATGGTATCCATATTTTCATTATAAATCCATGCTTCAATGGATATTTGTAGATGGTTAACTTAAAATAATTAAAATCCAAGTGTATTACTTGCACTCTTTCTTTATATAATTGTAAATATATATTTTGAACATTATTCTCCTCTAAGATTATTCTAGGAGGTGTTTTTGCATACCTTTCTTCCTTTCAATTCCAAATTCTCAAAAGCACTATTGAACTTTCTATTTTTGCTAAAATAGAGTTATGAGCATTAAAAACCTTAAGAAAAAAATTATGTAATGTACCCCTGATTGAGACTAAGGAAAATATTTGGAAATGTTTTCCCACATAAGAATAATCCATGTAGGAAAATAGCTACTAGCCTCTCATATAGAAGCAACATTCTTTCATGTAAGAGTGGTTAACATGTACTACAAATCAAGCACCTAAAACCATAATATGTCTCCATTATCTTTGCGTGTATGATTCATGCTTCATGTGTATAATTCATGTGTTGATGTGTATGCACTTCATGCTTCTTGTGTATACTTCATGTATTACATGAATTCATGTGTATGCTCCATGCTTTCTATGTATACTTCACGTATTACATGTATTCACATGTATGCTCCATGCTTCTTGTGTATATTTTATGTATTTATGTGTATGCTCCATGCCTCCTCTATATACTTCATGTGTTCAAGTGTATGCTTCATGCTTCCTGTGTATACTTCATGTTTTCATGTGTATGCTTCATGCTTCTTGTGTGGACTTGATGTATTACGTGTAATCACATGTATGTTTTTGTCTTCTTGTGTATACTTCATGTGTTCACATGTATGCTTCATGCTTCCTATGTATAATTTGAACATGTATTACATGTATGCTTCATGCTTATTATGTATACTTCACATATTCATGTGTATGCTTCGTGCTTCCTTTGTATACTTCATGTGTTCATATGTATGCTTCATGCTTCATGTATTAAACATGTATTGACGTGTATGATTCATGATTCTTTTGTTTATTGGGGCATATCATGTGTATTCATGGGCATGCCTCATGCTTCATGTGTATACTTCATCTATTCATGTGTATGCTTCATGCTTCTTCTGTATACTTCATGTGTTGTACGTGTATTCATTTGTATGCTTCATGCTTCCTGTGTATATTTCACTTATTAAATGTATTCACACGTATGCTTCATGCTTCCTATGTATACTTCATGTATCCATGTGTATGCTTCATGCTTCCTCTATATACTTCATGTATTATGTGTATGCTTCATGCTTCATGTGTATACTGTGCATATTATGTGTATTCACATGTATGCTTCATGCTCCCTATGTATACTTCATTTGTTCACATGTATGCTTCATGTTTCATGTGTATACTTCATGTGTTTACGTTTATGCTTCATCCTTCCTATGTATTACATGTATTCATGTGTATGCTTCATGCTTCCTGTGTATACTTCATATGTTCACATGTATGCTTCATGCTTCATGTTTATACTTCATGTATTACATGTATTCACATGTATGTTTCATGCTTCTTGTGTATACTTCACGTATTATGTGTATTCATGTGTATGCTTCATACTTCATGTATTACGTATATGTACCATAGAAAAATAGATCTTTAGACATTTTCACAATCATTTAGGTCTTTTTCCTGTGATGTTTGGCCTATTTTGGTTAGATTTAATGTTGTAATGTGACTTATACATTCACAATAGGTCTTGAATATTCAAATTATTAAGACTTTATGATGTCTTGTGAAGGTGTTGTGAAGTGTTGTAACACATTTCTACACTTTTCTAGACTCTTCTTATTATAATTCATCTAAATATCCCCTTTTTATCACTTACCAAGTCTTATTTTAAAGTGTTGTAAAGTCTTGTAACAAAATTTCACAATTTTCTAGACTTGTCATCACTAATTACACTTTTCTTATGCTTTATTTGGCCCCTTTATGCACTTACATGCCTTAATTAAGTGCATTTTTTAATACAAACCTAACAAACATCATTAAATGCAACTTAATCCCCAACACCCACTCACATGCCTTGAGTGGGGACCCATTTTCCATGGGTGGCAAATGAGTCCCTCTTGGCACAAAATTCAAAATAAATTCAAATTTCTTTTGGGTTTTTATTCATTAAGATCTTAAGTCAGCCTATAATGTTGTATTTTTGGGAAATTAGGGCATAAGTGTATAAATAAGTGTTTTTCTATCCATTTTAATCCCCATTCACCTATTCATTCAGGTATTCATTCTTGCATCCATTTGAGCATCATAGCATCATTCAATCAAGCAATTATCAAGCATCTTGGAGCAGCCATTGACATATATTCAGACTTTAAAAATAAGGGTTTGGCGAGTTTATAACACTTGCATGTTATTTTTTCATCATTCCTTTCTCATTTCACTTCTTTATCAAGGGTTTGATTACCAAAGTGGGGTTTGACCAAGGCAAACCCCTATACTCTAACCCTTAACCATTTTCCCCTCTTTGCATGTGTGTTTGCAGGTCTTGTAGGAATATTTGTCAAAGAGATAGGTGTTGAAAAGTGGTCAACAATTCATCAAAGATATTCAAGTCAACAAAGACATAATTCAAGCTTGCAGACATCATTCATCCCATTTTCTACAGTTTTAGTTTTGTCAACCCAATAAGAAGACAAGTACAAATCTGGACCCACAGAGTTGACTTCAAAATTTGTAGATTTTTGTAGGTGGACTAATTTTCCATCAGTGGAAAATGAGTCCCACTGCCAAGCCAGAGGAATTTTTTTCTAAGGTTTTCAGTTCTCGACATCCCAAAACCTATTTCTGTAAAATTTACCAAAAGTAGGACTAATTCGCCATCTATGGCGAATGAGTCCCAATGGTCATCAAAAATAATTTATGCAACATTCCAGAACCTTCCAGCATTATCATTCTATTTCCAGGTGCACTCCATTCAGTTTCATTAAGTTTTCTTTTCATTTGTGCATGTTTGTAGTTCATGTTTGCATATCACACTGTGTTTTCAAATAATTCATATTTCTTAGGTTTTGCATAAATAATCAATAAATTTTATCATTTTTTTGCATTTAGATCATTTTATTTGCATTAGTTTGAGTGAACCACCTATATCTTGTGTGGGTTCTATCTCTCTCCTTTAGGTGAAAAACCTTAATTGAGCAAAAGAGTCATAGCATCCTACACCCAAAAATCTATGGTTCAGTATATCTATTTGTTTTCTTCATGATTGGATGTATCTTCAACAATATTACTCCATGCATGGATTTATGATTAACTTATGCTTAGAGATTTTGAAAATATTAAAAATGTTGTTTGTCGAAATGCTTTCTAGGTTGATAAGAACTAACATAAAAGGGAGAGTATTTCATTTGAGAAAGACATCCATAACATCATTGAAGAATTCAATTAAGAATAGAACCTTAGGAAATATTTTAAATAAATTAATTTAGGTTCTCATGAATAGTGATGATATGATTTAGGTTGTGACTTTTCAAAGGAAAAAAGTTGTGACCCTTCGAATAGGAAAGACTATGACCCTTTTACAATGAAGGGAAGTGATCATGCCTAACGTATATGTTCCCACCTAGACGTGTTGGTGCTAATGGTTTTCCCCCATGAAGAACAAAATAAAAAGTAGCCTACCTTGCAACTTTACACTACATGTGTGTGATAGTTTTGGGGCATCAAAAAAACTTCCACCACGGCCAAATAGCTTGGTGATATGAAAATATGAGAGAGGTTATTATACATGGACCCAATATGATCTCGTACCTTCAAATAGAATGTTTCTAAGTACCATGGTTACCGAGTAACACCTCATCATTGAATTTTGTTGCCTTTTTTCACTTTGGTCTCTTAGGAGATATCACCAGTGAAATATAGCTCAAACTGTTCCAGCATGTTTGGGTGTGAAACATGACCTTTCCTAGCATAAAACTAACCATTTGGATGTGTTAGAATTGTCAGTTTTTTCATATGACAAACAAAACAAAAATTACACCACCTTGCAACTTTACACTGCATGCATTTGGTACTTTTTCCATCAACTAAAAACTGGACACCATGGGCAAACAACTTAGAGATATTGAAAACCGAGAGAGGTTGTTGTAGAGGGCCCTACGTGATCCCATACCTTTAGACAAAATATTTCTAAGTGCCATAGTTTCCGAGTAACACCTCATCAAATTTTGTTGCCTTTTAATACTTTGGTCTCTTAAGAGATCGTCGATGCAATGTAGCTTGGACTGTTCCAGCATGTTTGGGTTAGCAACTAGATCATTCCTAACATAAACTTACCCATCTAAATGTATTGGAACTATCGATTTGGTTGCACTATGAACAAAATAAAAATTATACCACCTTGCAACTTTACATTGAATGCATTTGACACTTTTTTCATTAACTTAAAACTAGACACCATGGGAAAATGGCTCAAATACATCAAAAACCGAGATATTTTATTATAGAGGGTCCCTACATGATCTTGTACCTTCAAACAGAATGTTTCTAAGTGCCACAGTTTCGAGCAACACCTCATCAAAGTTTGTTGCCTTTTTGCACTTTGGTCTCTTAAGAGATATCGCCGGTGCAATGTAGCTTGGACTGTTCCAAGATGTTTGGGTGTGAAACATGACCATGCCTAGTGTAAACCTACCCATTTTGATACATTGGAATTGTCAATTTTGTTGCAGGATAAACAAAATGAAAATTACACCACCTTACAACTTTATACTGCATGCATTTGAAACTTTTTCTATCAACTAAAAATTGGACACCATGGGAAAACGGCTCAAATATATCAAAGACCAAGAGAGGTTATTATAGAAGGGAACTATGTGATCCCATACCTTTAGACATAATGTTTCTAAGTGCTACAGATTTCGAGTGACACCTATTCAAAGTTTGTTTCCTTTTTGCACTTTGATTTCGTAAGAGATATCATTGATGCAGTATAGCTTAGATTGTTTCACCATGTTTGGGTGTAAAACAGGACCTTTCCTAGCGTAAACCTACCCATCTAGATGTGTTGGAACTATCGATTTGGTCACACAATGAATAGAACAAAAATTACACCACCTTGCAACTTTACACTGCATGCATTTGACACTTTTTTTATCAACTGAAAACTAGACACCATGGGAAAATGACTTGGAGATATCAAAAATTGAGAGGGATTATTATAGAGGGGCCCTACATGATCCCATACCTTTAGACAAAATGTTTCTAAGTGCCATGGTTTCCAAGTAACACCTCGTCAAAGTTTTCTACCTTTCTACATTTTGGTCTCTTAAGAGATATAGCCAGTGCAATGTAGCTCAAACTACATTATGAAATGTTTGGGTGCAAAAAAAGACCTTGCCTAGCATAAACCTACCCATACGGACCACCTTGCAACTTTACACTACATGCATTTGACACTTTATCCATCAACTAAAAACTGGATACCATGGGTAAACAACTTGGAGATATTAAAAACTAAGAGAGGTTATTGTAGAGGGGCCCTACATGATCTTGTACCTTTAGACGAAATGTTTCTAAGTGCCATGGTTTTCGAGTAACACCTCATCAAAGTTTGTTGTCTTTTTGTAATTTGGTCTCTTAAGATATATTGTCGATGCAATGTAGTTCAGACTGTTTCAACATGTTTGGGTGTGAAACATGAACTTTCCTATCATAAACCTACCCATAAAAATGAATTGGAAGTATTGGTTTGGTTGTACGATGAACAAAACAAAAATTACACCACCTTGAAATTTTACACTACATGCATTTGACACTTTTTCCATCAACTAAAAAGTGGACACCACAGGAAATTGGCTTGGATATATTGAAAGCTGGGAGAAGTTATCATAGAGGGGCCCTATGTGATCTCATACCTTTAGAAAAAATGTTTCTAAGTGTCATGGTTTATGAGTAACACCTCATCAAAGTTTGTTTCCTTTTTGCACTTTGGTCTCTTAAGAGATATTGTTGGTGCAATGTAGCTTAGAATGTTTTGGCATGTTTGGGTGAAAAATAGTACCTTTCCTAACATAAACCTACCCATCCAGATGCTTTGGAACTATTGATTTGGTCACACAATGAACTGAACAAAAATTACACCATCTTGTAACTTTACATTGCATGCATTTGACACTTTTTCTATCAATTGTAAATTGGGAATCACAAGAAAATAGCTTGAAGATATCAAAAAATGAGAGAGGTTATTATAGAGGGGCCTTATGTGATCTGGTACCTTTAGATGGAATGTTTCTAAGTTCCACGGTTTTTGAGTAACATCTCATCAAATTTTGCTTCATTTCTACACTTTGGTCTCTTAAGAGATATCATTGATGCAATGTAGCTCGTAATGTTTCAACATGCAGAGGTACAAAATAGGACCTTGCCTAGCATAAAACTACCCATCCAGATGCATTGGAACTATTGGTTTGGTCACATGATGAATAGAGAAGAATCTACACAGGCACCTTCCTCAACTTCTCGAGAGCAGGAAGAATCTCTTCATTCAATACATTATCTATCACATTAACTTTGGTCTACTTCTTTTTCAAGTGTTTGTAGAGCATGTTTATTTTTCATTTCATACATTCTAACCTAATTGAGAAGAGAGGTGAATAACTAGCTAGGCTATTACGTGTAGAGGGTTTTACAATAGTATGTGGATTGTAGCTTTTATAAAACCTAGTGTAATTAAAACATTTTGTTATTTACACAAAATGAGTGTAATGAAAGGAACCTTCAATATTTACCATTCATGTAATTTAAATTTTTTAAGTTGTGCAACGAAATGTTTCACTTTTGATCTTTGAATATGATTTACAGGATCATTATTGCTAAATTGAACATTTCATAATTGAGCCCATAGGTGCTAATATCATCCTTCAACTTTTTAATTCCCTAAGAGTTTCACAAATGCTTTATTTTAATCTCTCCATGCACCATCCTTCATAAGGAACACCTTCCATTTTCCTCTTTATTTTCTCAACTTCATATCTTTTAGATTGCAACTCTCTCTCAACAACATTAAGCTTCTTTTCTTTGATGATAAAATCTTCTTATTTTTTAATTCCTTTTCTAAGTGGTTAATTTTATTCTTCATTTGTTTTTCTTTAATTTCAACACTTCAAACTATTGCTTTTGCATCTACAACTTGACCATCCACACATTTTTCCTCATCTCCACTATTGTTACCTATTAACACCCCCTGGTATTCCTCTTCATGATCTTCTAACCTATTTTTCATATCTTTTAATTTAAACTTTAGATTAGGTGCTCTATCATCAGTGCTTAAGAAAACAACATCCCTTTGTTTGATAGAGTTGTTAATGTCTTGAATAATTTTATGTAGATTTGTAGCCATTTTTTAATCATATTTGGAAGTGTCTTTATGATTATAGAATGCAAATGTTTCTTTTAACAAGTTCTTTACAAAACTTGTCTACCTTTATAGATAAGACTTTCATGTGTGCATCTCACCGATTCTCTTTTTTTGCACTTACATCTGATATTGCTTCTTCCTTATCATCTATTTCCAATTGTATTTTCTCCATAAAAGTCTTAAGTTCAAGAATCTTTGAATTGATTTATTCAAATCCACCTATAACATCATCTCTCACTTTCTTTGCCTACACATATTCTTATGAAATACAAAACCTCTTGAGTTTATCCACTTCTCTAGTTCCATTTACCCATTCCACATACTACATAGGCACCTTCCTTAACTTCTTGAGAGTAGGAATAATCTCTTCATTCAATACATTATCTATCTCATACACTTTGGTCTACTTTTCAAGTGTTTTTAGAGTTGATTCATTTTTTATTTCATACATTCTAGTACTTGCTACCTCTAGTTTTGTATTGCCATTTGCACATTGCACATACTGCACATGCACCTTAAGTCTTCAACTTCTCAAGAGCAATGAGAATCTATTTATTCAATATCTTATCAATCTCATTCACTTTGGTCTACTTCTTTTAAGGTGTTTTCAAAGAAGATTCATTTTTTGATTTCATACATTCTATTACTTGTTTCTCTAGTTATGCATTTCCATGTGCCCATTGAACATACTACACACCCACCTTACTCAACTTATCAAGATTAGGAAGAATCTCTTCAATCAATACATTATCTATCTCATTCACTTTGATCTGATTCTTTTCAAGTGTTTTTCCAGTTGATTCCTTTTTCATTTCAAACATTCTAGTACCTTATGCATCTATTTTTGGAATTTGGATGATTCATATTGTGCCATAGAAAAATGTCCCCTTGTCATTTCCATGGCCTTTTAGGTATTTCTTCATGGTATTTGATATATTTTGCTATGATTTTATGTTGTGACATGGCTTGAACATGCATATTTAGGTTCTAAAATTCAAATAATGACATCTTGTGAAGGTGTTGTGAAGTGTTGTAAGACATTTCTACATTCTTCTAGACTCTATTTATTACAATTCACCTAAAAATCACCTTTTTAATCATTAAAAAGAAATATTTTGAAGTATTGTAAGGTCTTGTAACAAGATTTCATGCTTTTCTAGGCACATCTTCAATATTTATCCCTTTCTTATTCTTTATTTGGCCCCTTTATTCCCTCATATGTCTTTATTAAGTGTATTTTGAATATTATCCCGACAAACAACATTAAATACAACATATTTCCCAACACATATTTTCAGGCCCTAGGTGGGACCCATTCACCATGGGTGGCAAATGAGTCCCCCTTGGCTCCAAATTCAAAAAAAAAATTCCTTTCAGGGTTTTATTCAAAATCACTTGATGTCAGCCTGTGATGAGGTATGAACGGTTAACTAAGGCACAAGTGTGTATATAAATATGTGATTTTCACCTCATTTTACATCTCCTACAATTCTCAAACATTCATACATCTTACTCAGGCATTCAAGCATTCTACAACATCAATTCAAGCAATATTCAAGCACTTTGGAGCATCCATTGACATTATTTCAGACTTGCATTATCAAGAGTTTTCTAAGTTGATAGCTATTGCATGTTACTAGTTTATCATTCTCTTTCTTTTCATTGTTTCATTAAGGGTTTGATTACCAAAAGTGGGGATTGACCAAGGTAAACCCCTATGTGTTAACCCTCAACCATTTTTCCCCTATTGCATGTGTGTTTGCAAACCTAGGTAGGTAGATTTAACAAGATTTTTTGTGTTGAAGATTGGTTTACAAGTGAGCTAGGTGCTTCAAGTCAAGTCAAGTCTATCTCAAGCTTGGAGAAGGTTTTTTGTCCATTTCCTGCAGAATTGACCTCAACAACCTGACAATCAATGATTTCCAGATTTGGTGTTGCAAAGTTGTCTCCTGATTTTTTAGAAATTTGGGAGAGGATTGATTCACCACTAGTGGTGAATGAGTCCCACCTTAGGACTGAAAATCTAAATTTTGTCAAATTTCGGATCCCGACAATCAAAAACCAGTTTCTAACACTTTTCACCAAAAGGAGGACTAATTCACCACCCTAGGTGAATGAGTCCCACTATGAAAATTAAATAATTTCAACCAGCATCCACAACATTCTAGATACATCAAATATTACCCAGGTGCACTCAGATTCATCCTATTTCTTTCTGTTTTGCATAATTTCTTCATTTAGTTCATTGTTTGCATATCATAATGTGTTTTCAAACATAGCAAAAATCTCACTTTTTCTTTCATTTTCATCCATTTAGATCATTCAATTGCATTTATCTTCATTTAGATTAGACAACATTGCACATAACATAATTTGAATGAACTAGTTTGCATTTTTCGCCCTACCTCTCTCCTTTTAGGTGAAAAACCCTGGAAGAGTTAGAGAAGTCCTAGAGAGCCAAAAATCTACGGTTCATTTTGGTGAATTTGCATTTTGAAAACTTTGCATTTTTTAATTTTATTTGGATATTGCATCCTAGATTACTTTTGCATTAACATTCAATTAGGACATTTTTTGTTCTTGAATTCTAGGAATTTTCATATTGCATTAGTGAAAACTTCATTTAGATTTCATTTTTGCATTGCATCTCATTGAAAAAACTAAAATTCTGCATTTTGCATCTTTGATTGCATTTTTTACAGCATTAAAATCACATTCACATTTTTGAATAACACAAAAAAATATCATACTAGGACTCATTCACCACCCTGGGCGAATTAGTCCCTCTACACTTTTTGAACAACAAATCTGGATTTTTTTTGGCATTTGTCTACATTTTTTCTTTCTGTAGTTAGCTATCCATTACAGTTAGTAGAATTTATGTTATTAGCATTTTAGAGCTCTTAGATTAGCTTGCATTTACATTCCCCTCTCCCTTGTGGTACTTGTATGAGTGTTTGGTGCCCCGTCGATAATACTTTAGTGAGAAGAAGTTCTAGACTCATGGCTTCCCACGATAGTACTTTCATTGTGGACTTTGGGATCTCACAAGCTCCTACTCCTAGTATGGACAATGGTGCATTAGGCACTGACAATACCACTTCTATGCCTTCACCTTTCCATCCAATGAATGTTGACACCCAAAACAATGCCCTCCTACAAAAAAAGGTCATTAATATTCATGAGGATTTTGCACATTTACAACAAGATTTGTCACTAGAAAACATATCCTCCACCGCCATACCCACCATTGACAATCTTCATCATTTTATTGAAAGGGATGATGGATTGCAGTGATGAAGAGAATTGTTGAGATTTACAATAAACATGTCTCTTCTAATACTCAATCCGAAAACATTCTTGTAAGCCAAGGAGGACCTCAAGTTCCTCCCCCTTCAACCATAGCATCTATACCAACTTATACCAATCCAGTCCACACAACTATGCAATAGGTTAATTATGCGGCTACTTCTTTCCCGATTCCACCTAGCATTCCTACTTCTCTTATGGCATCACAAGTCCCCTCCACCACCTTCACACCTCATAGTATTTCTTTCACTTCACCTAGCATCACTTACACTCCACCTTCTTTTCTTCTACCTCAACCTACTTACCCCAATCCTGTTATTACACAACTCCTTAATACTGTTTCATCTATGCAACACCAACTTTCCACCATTAGCCAAGGTCAATCTACTCCAACCACATATCATGTTTGTAGCAGCCCCTTAACCTTAGAAATATTACGTACCCCGATGCCACAAGGGATAGAAATTCCTCGGTTTGAGAAATACAGAGGTAAAGGTCCCTGTCAACCATGTTAATGCTTATACAACTTTGTGTAGTGACTTTTTCCTTGATGATAAATTGTTAGCCAAACTGTTTCCAAGGACCTTGAAAGATAATCCATTAGAATGGCTTTCCATCTTTCCCAATCATTCCATCCATTCATTCAATGAATTGATGGATGCTTTCATTAGTCACTTTCAAGTTCACATGACACCTAAAAAGACAATGGCTGACCTCATGCGATGTAGAAAAAACACATATGAAAAAGTAACAGATTTTATCTCACGATACCAATCCTTGTATGCTCAAATTGATTCAAGATTCTTGATGCACATCTACAAAAGATGTTTATTGAAAATTTGCACACACACCTTTAGGGTAAGCTAACAATTATGAAATTCCCTTCATTTATGCATTTATGCACAACCTTGTGTGAATACCATAACTTAGTTTCAAGCTGTGATTCAAAATCCACTTCTAACTAAGCTAAAAAACTTGAACACAACAATCAAAACCAAAATTGTAGTACCCCTTCCGTTTATGCTTATGCTTTCTTGTTGATACTTTTTCACACTATTAGACCTATGATGTTTTGTTGGATATTTTGATCGCTGGTTTTGAGCAATAGTGGATTATTCTGTGACATGATGATACTTGTTTGGTGATTATTGTTTTCAGACATGATATGATTTAGCGTAGATGTTATTTTCAGTTGTTATTGCTATGTACATGTTTATGATGGACTAACTGTTAATTTATTTCGTCAGTTTGTTGTGAAGTGTATTGGTGTGGAGAAGCGGGTGCATCACTAAACTACTTGAGAGTGCCCTCACGATATCTGGCCGATTTACTCTCGCCGCGGTGTTAATGCGATTTAATATAACTTTATATATATATATATATATATATATATATTTGTATCTATGTTATTTGCTTGGTTGCAGGATTTGTAGGTACATGACACCGACTCCACCTGTGTAATCAAGTCTGAGCATGTCAAGACTCAACGGAAATGTTGAACGGGAGATAGTAGTTAGGTTTATCCTAGTCTAGTCTTTAACCTTGGTCTTAGTACATTGTCAGTTTTCAGTTTTGAGTCATAGGTTGTATTGTCATTTCTGTTGGTTAAATCGTTTAAAAGGTAAATTTGTTTAATTTTTTAATATTTGGAATTGTGTGTTTTGAGATTATTGTTATTGAAATTAATTTTAAATGTTAAAGTGCCTTGGTATTTAATTAATTAATTAGTTTAGTTGGTTAAATGGTTTGATTATAAAGATCAAACTTATTTAATTAAATAAATAAATTAGTTAAAATTAAAATATTAAGTGAAAAGTAAATTATTATATTTGAAAATTAAATAAATTGTAGAAATTAGAAAATAAGAAAATAAAATAAATTGCATGTGGATTGAAAATTGATTTTCAAATTTTAAATTTAATAAAATTGAAATTACATGCAAAAATTTGAAATGACAAAATTGCCGAGAAGTGGAGAAGATATTTTTCTCAACCACTTCTCGACATGTGTGTGAGTGCCATAATTGCATATGGTTGTTGAAATTTTCTCACGGAGGTTATTGTGGATCTCGGGAAAAACATAAGGGTTGTTAAAAATTCCTCGCGGGGAAGTGCTCGAGTTGCAAAAGTTTTTTTCTTTCTTGTGTAAGAATTAAAAAACCTTTCTTAGAATTTGTTATTTCACGGATGCGGATGTATATTTGTGGAAGATTCTCCAAGGATTTTGTTGGTTGGTAAAGCTCTCTCTCGGAATTGGGGATTTCCTTTGAAAAATATTTTGGGAATCGAACGCTACAGACAAAAGATTCTTCTACATTCTTCTACTGGCTGATTATTATAGTACAGGTATTCTACTTGTTTCATATGTTTCCTTTCTTTAAAAGTTAAAAAAAATTGTAGTGCATCTCCTGTGAACTCCTCTTGTTTGATTTGTCTCTTTTCTTTAAAAGTTGGATAAGAGAATTGTTTTGTATTTCTTGTGATCTTCTCAGGAGTGCTGTAAAATCTTATTTAAAACAGTAGGAAAGATTTGTGGACCATTCGATATCATGAGAGATGGGTTCTTGTTGAACCACTACTCATGAAGCATGGGTCAATGAGTTTGACTCGAAACTACACGGTTGAATCCTGATAGCAATATCATAATTTGACACGCTGTGGAAAAATACCTCCTACTTATCAATTGATGAGCTAAAGGGGCTCTATTATGAATGGTTCATAGGCACAACACTTGCTGAAGGTTTTGCAAATGGGGTAACAACTCAAGTGGACTTAACCTCGGAGAAAACTCCCTGGTTAAGCGCGCTTGAGCTGGAGCAGTACTGGGATGGGTGACCTCCCGGGACGGACCAGTGCTTCACCTCTGTGAGCATCACCTAGATGCAATGAGTGCTATGTGGACCATTCGATATCATGAGAGATGGGTTCTTGTTGAACCACTACTCATGAAACATGGGTCAATGAGTTTGACTCGAAACTACACGGTTGAATCCTGATAGCAATATCATAAGGAAAGATTTGTGTTTAACATTTATTAAATCTGGTAAAGGATGGGGATTTTGTTATTTGTTTTTAAAAAAATATATATTTATATTCCTGTTGATGAACTAATATTTAAGAATAGATTGTACAGAATATAATTATTTATCTCTATTGTTTTACCAGAAAATAGTTACCTAAATATTTTCTCTATTGTTTACCAGAAAATAGTTTACCTGTATATATTAAATTTGATTGGTTATTTTTTATATATATATTTATATGGTTATGAAATTTAATTATGAGATTAATAAATTACATGTCGCCCGTCTGGTGGTAGGAATTTTTATTAAAATTTGGAGTTCACGGTAATATTTATAAAAATTCATTTAAAAATAATAACAAAATAAATTTTTTGTTTAATGATTTGGGAGGTGAAACCCTCCCCATTTATATGGGTGGCGCAGCCATCCCCATGCTTGCGCACAGCAGCCAGGGGCTGCTGGGCGCAGCCCTGGAGAGGGCCGCGCGCTCCCCATTGGAGCCACGACAGGGCTGTGGCCAGCCCCAAAATTGTTTTCTAATATAAAAGACTTCAACGTGTTTTTTTTTTATTGGTCTATTTTAAAATGCAAATTTTTCAATATTAAGATTTATATATATAAAGTTTCAAACACATTTTTTTATTGGTATATTTTAAAATGCGATTTCTCAATATTAAGTTATATAGATATATATATATATACATATATTTGTATATTGGTTTATATTATATTAATTTGAATATATTTTTCTGGAAATCAATACAATAATTTATATATTAATATTTATATACAAATATATATTCATATATGTTTATATATTTATAAATATAAATAAGATTTGTGAATTATTAATTAGAGAAATAATTTTGATATTTTATAAATTATATGTAAATTTCAAGATTAAATACTTTAAAGATAGTAAGAATGAAAGAGAAATTTCTATATACATTTTTATGTGAATTTGGAAAATTCAAGAGTAGATCAAATAAAATAATTATTTTTATCGTTTTCAAAACAGATCTTTTATCAAGTTGATTTCTATTTACGTTGTTTTCAAAATTTATGCAAGTGGATTTAATAAATCCGAAAATTAGACATTTATAATTCCTGATTTGTTATTTCAAAATCGTGTTTTCTTTTATTGGGCAATGGGGATTTTCTTTATTATGTTGATTATAAACTGATGCAAATTGGATTTAGAATATCCGAATGATAGATATTTACATTATTATTTTGTCTTTTAATTGTATTTTTTTTTTCTTTTTTTTTGGGCATATTTGGAAAGTTTTAAATAAACAAGTCTTCCAGATCAATTTTTACTATGGGGATTTTGATTGTTAAGTTGAGGTTATGTGTTGGCTAAGTTGTGTACATGGATTTAGCTTGGTACTCGGATACCTAATTTTATGATCATAGATATTGTGGTTTGTCATAAATGGTGTTGAGATTGTCTATTGTATCATTGTACACTTAGTAAACCTTAGTCAAGAAAACATAGTATCCCATGTTATGTTTAGGGGAGTGGCTATTTGTAAGGGCCAACACACAAAGTGGTGTCAGGGTAACTTACAAATAGTTAACTAAGTCAGTGATAATTAAATGACATAGTAGTTAGATTTAAAACTTTTAATAAGATCGTAACACAAGCTTACGACTCTTGAGCTACTAGGTCATGAATATAAAGTTGAGAAGGCACAGGAATGGAAAATTGAAGTCTTGTTTCTTCAAGAGACGTTCGATTCCGCAATGGTAAGCAATAGGGGCTGGGTTTCGTAAGAGGTTACCAGGGTAACCCAAGGATTGGGGGCAGGGACCTAGGAAGAAACACCAGGGTAACCATTGCATCGTTGTGATGACACTCCACCTAGAATAACAGTTAAACCATGTATTTGTGATTCATTCAATTGTCAAAATCTGGAAACAATGTAACCAATAGATTGTTTGTACTAGTGTCTAGGGTTAGTAGATTGGAGTCTAGGTAACCTTATTACTATCTCCTAGCATGGGGGGTGGACCTATGGGTACCACATGGTTGGGTGGAACATGCACCTTACTCCGTTGGGTCCCCAGTATGATCATGGCATGGAGAGCTTCATGGATGGAGAGCTCGTGATCAGATACTTATGTTTATTTCAACATTGTATATTGTAAACTTGTAATGTAAAAACATCCCTCAATGTTGTGAGGTGATCATTTGTAAATTGTAATTATTATTTGAAGTACCTCATTAGATGGATGAGTATTGTATATTCTTTCAAATGCAATGTATGGAAAAACATGGTTGTACTTTATTATATCTTGAATGGAAAATTTCAATGTTATGCAATGTTTATCTTTATGTTATTAATTATTATGTGCAATGCGAAATACTTAAGTCGCTTATGGAAAATTCAAAGTAGTGTAATGTCGCTTAACCTAAGAATGTATGCAATTAATTAACTTAATATTAATACTTTTTAAAAAATAAAAAATTATTATACCTTTATACACTTTTGCAACATTCTTAGGTTATTAAGACGGGCATTGCACCTTAAGGGAATGTTTAATAGGTCATGCTTGGTGATGGTGTACATTCAATACAATAATTGATCAATCAAATACTTTAATGAAATAATCTTGGAAGGGTAGTAGTTGGAGTTTATGTGCATGGATAAATGAAACTAGTTATAGTAGAAATTTTGGTGCCTACAATGTATTTTCTAGTATATGACTTACAACTAGATACAATTTCATTTAAATGCATGATTTTATGAATATATTTAATTGGTGCATTTAAATGAAATTATAGTCATACTCTTACATTAAGTTGTAAGCCATATCTTAAAATACATTGTGCTATGCACAAAAATTTCTACTATAACTAGTTTCACTTATCTATTCACATAACTCCAATTAATACACCCTTTCAAGATTATTTTAATAACGTATTTGATTGATCATTTATTGTATTCAATGTATACCATCATTGAGAATGGCGAAAAGGGCCAATTATCACCCTTCCAAATTATTTTAATAAATTGTTATTTAATATTCTTTTGTATTTGATTGATCATTTAATGTATTGAATGTAGGAAAACTTGGGTTCAAAATATATTTGTAGACTCACTCTTTGACATATCAGCCTTCGAATTTACGCAATTCATTGAACATGCAAAATGCCAATCGAATATAGAAGAATATTAAATAAGAATTTATTGAAATAATTTGGAAGGGTTATAATGGCATTTTTGGATGCCTCACACTGAGTGAATATTTAATAGATCTTTCTTGGTGATGGTGTACATTCAATACAATAATTGATCAATCAAATACTTTATTGAAATAATCTTGGAAGGGTATAGTAATTGGAGTTTATGTGAATGGATAAGTGAAACTAGTTATACTAGAATTTTGGTGCCTAACACAATGTATTTTAGGATATGACTTACAACTTAATGTAAGAGTATGACTATAATTTCATTTAAATTCACACCACTTAAATATATTCATAAAATCATGCATTTAAATAAAATTATATCTAATTGTAAGTCATATCCTAAAATACATTGTAGGCACCAAAATTTCTACTATATAACTAGTTTCACTTATCCTTTCACATAACTGCAATTACTACCCTTAGTAATTGGAGTTAAATGTGAATGGATAAGTGAAACTAGTTATAGTAGAAATTTTGGTACCTAGCACAATGTATTTTAAACTATGACTTACACCTTAATGTAAGAAAGTATGACTATAATTTTGTTTAAATGCACCACCTAAATATATTTATAAAATCACGCATTTAAATGAAATTATAGAGTTTAAGTCATATCCCAAAATACATTGTAGGCACCAAAATTTCCACTATAACTAGTTTCACTTATCGATTCACATAACTCCAATTAATATCCTTCCAAGATTATTTCAATACAGTATTTGATTGATCATTTATTGTTATTTAATATTCTTTTGTATTTGATTGATCATTTATTGTATTGAACATACAATGCCATCACCAAGAATGGTATTATACATTCACTTTGAGGCATCCAAAAAGGCCTAGATGTGTGTAATGACAAAAGGATAAAAACTTAAGACATCAATCATAATAGAATATCCCTTTCTCTAATATGAAGTAGAATTGCACCACACAATTATAGTGTATAATTGCTTATGGTTGATTGTACTTTGTAAGTATCCTAAAATACAATGTCTCTTTAAATATAAGTTATGCATGATTATATCCTTATCCCTACTTATATAGATGCATTATACTTAATCATGCACTTGTATCCTATATTATACACACTTGTATGATTGTTATTTGGAATTTAGATATGCCCTGCAATTTTAAAAGACAATAAGTGAGATTCTTTGTTTAAGAATTTAGTCAAATTTAATCTTCATGTCCATAATTCTTAAAGCATTCAAGATTTATGTATTTATATGCTTACATGTTACTTTTACATGTGAATGTTTCATTAGGATATTTTAGTACCACTTCTTTTATAGGAATTTTTTTATAATCTTACTTTCTCCCTTTCTTCCTCTTTTTCATAGATAGTTGAATGAACTTAAAATTGTTCCTAGTTTTACTTCATGATTTTCAAGTCACTCATTGCTCATATTTCCTATTTTTAATAATTTCCTATGGAGCATCTTACTAGAAAAATGGTTATTGCATACTTTACTAAATTAGAGAAATAAAATAAGTACATATTTGCAATTTTTTTGTTTTAATTAAATTTGCATATCTTTGTATTTATATAGATATGTCTGATGATCAAGGATCACATCATTCCACTCAGTCTCAACAGCAAGTTGAGGCTAGGTCCAATTTATATAATGATAGCATTAGGAGATTAGAGAATGCTTTGAGATGTTTGGACCAAACAATACTTAACTCCCCTAATCTCCCTAATAGAGATAGATTAGTTAGCATTCAACAAGAGATCCATCGTATGATTCACACAATTCAATCTTACAATCCTTATGATGAGGTCAACATTGAGGAGTTTTATAGGTCCCTTGCCAGCAATGTTATTGGCATGGAGAAATTTGATTATATTACTAGTAGAGTTTCAACACATAATGTGTACAACATGTTCCCTCATTATATGGGACAAAAGAAAGTTAGAGGATAGGTTGTTACTAGATGCAAAAATGACCTTGTTGCTCCATTTATATATCCCATATGGTTGGCAACCCATCACAAATTGCCTCATAATGATGAGTTGCCACTTTATTTTTGCAAACAACTATATGCTGAGTTTCATTTAGGGTTAGCTATGGACTACACATCTATTCCTTAACATGTTGGATAGGGAAAAGGGAGGTTTGCTGAAAAACCTCAATTTAGATGTACAGATTTTCCACCACTCGTCAACAAGAGAGCATTAGTTGGTCCAAACCTTTTGGTTCTTCTAAAACATTTGGAACTTGCAGTAGTAGGAGGTGTAGCAACAACACCTACCTAATTCAACCTTTTTGACAGTATTGTCACGATTGCTACTCAGGTCGATCATATGTCATCTGATCATGTAGGAAGATACTTATTACGTTCATGGATTAGCCTTCCTCTCACTAAGGCTACATCTACCAATTATGATCCCTACACTCTTGCAAAGCTACCATCATTGTTAGATGTGGCCCTGATGAGTGAAGCCATTGTATGCAATGTTGCTTCAATTTCTATTGTTGATTTACTATCATCATACCAGTTTATCAGTGATGAGTATGGGATTCCTTTAGATGATATAGCAACTCATATTAGATGACATTTTGGTAGACAATTGAGTCAGGGTGAGGCGACTTCACAAGATGATCAACATATTTCATACCAGCCTATAGCCCCTAAGGTTATTGCACATGATGTACATGGCAGATATAGCTCACTTCTCTCTTCTCTTTGGCACTAGTCCTCTACCTGATACAAGTGTCCCTGATTTGACTATGCATTCTTATGAGTTTAGTGACATTCGTAGAGTGCTCTAGGGTGAGACATGGGTACTTTAAAATAATCAAATATATTTTGCATTCTAAAAATTCACATACATATGTAAAATAAAATTGACTTTAAAGTAGTTCTCACTCTTCATTGAAATATTGTATTTTTAAATTTGTAACAAAACGAGGGTTTTTCATGCTTTGGAGATTTGGAGCATGCAGACGATCCTATGCATGGTACATTTATAATATTTAAAGTACTTGATGATTCAAACATTGAAAGTACAAAACTTTAAGATGACTTTACATTTACACATGTGTACATTAAATTAATTAACATACTTTCTTGTGCAGGGCTCAGGTAGATTGGGACATGAATGGAGACAAGGATCAAGAGAGGCATTGGGCTAGGGATCCAGAGAATCAGGACATGGATCCAGATAGGGATCAAGAGAGATTGATCTACAATCATATTAGGCATCATCCACTTTGATTTATTTTACATGCAAATACATGATTTTTTATACATTTTATATTGTGATTTGTCACATTATGGTTCTTAAATGATGATCTTCACATTATATACATTTTACATTATGGTTTCACATTATGGTTCATCTTATTATGTTTTATAGTATATACATTTTACATTATGGTTTCACATGGTTCATCTTATTATGGAAATAAAAATTCTTGAAGCTAATCAAGGATTACAAGATCCATCTTTACAACTTTTCAAAGAAAATATAAATATAAATATACAACTAACAAGATAAAACAAGATAATTCCACACCCTCCAATGAACATATCAAAGAATCCATATGGACCTAATAATGATCAACATCACCCAATAATGTGTGACCATAAGGTCCACCCCTTTGTACTAGGAGCATATTGATTAGGTAGTCCAAAAACACTCACACAAAACAAAGTGGTTGAATAATCAAACATACTAATTGCATATCATACATGAGGCATCCAATAGAATACACATTGAAAAAATAATATCGAATAATGGAACCCAATAGTAAATTTGGTGTTAGCCACTAATAACACACAAAGTAAATGGTGATAACTACTAATAACATACAAAGTAAATAATGATAACTACTAATTAAAACATTTGAAATGGTGATAAACACCAATAATCAAATAGTGAAAATGAAAATAAAAATCAATAACATACAATTACAATGGAAAGGGAAACCAATAATCATGTGAATATATTTATGTACAAACATTGGATATAAACAACCTGTTAATCTAAAAGGATGGGGCTACTATATGTAGGGAATGGAATTTTGAGTGATACTGCTTAAATCCATATATAGTTAAATAGTATTCCCCCATTAATAATGAGATATCCTCAATTAAATTCAACAATTATGAATAGATTGTGATAGTGTCTCAATAACATTCTAATAATCACAAAAGATCAAGTGACAATGTCTTGATGATATTCTATGATGAAAATATCATGAAAATGTCTTGAGTCTTAATTATGTTTATGTTTATTTGATCTCATTTTAAATTATATTTTTATATTTTATCAATTCTCAAGATCCTCTAGTTTACCATTCAAATTTGAATGGAAATAAAAGTTCACTCTACTCCTAACTCTAGAGTTAAATCCTAACACCAAAAGGTCCAAAGTGATTAAATTATTGTGACACAAAAATTGAGGTAAAAAACAAAGACACTCATATCCAAAAGATAGATAAATGCATTTCCATAAGGAGAATTTTCATCCTACAAAGCAAAAGGTTTAATATGGTCTACAACTCAATTTTGATATTTAAAAAAAAAAAACCATACAAACTTCCCAAAAACATCATTAATGAATTTTAGAAAATTGTCAATGTTAAAAATAAATAAAAACCTAAAATGGAATATACCCTTCTAAGAACTCAAATTAGGAGATTACTCTTTTCAAATGGTAATGATTTAGCAAAAAAAATCCATAGATCTAGCATAAAATGTAATTTCCCAAATCTAAAAACTTACAAATATAAATTTCACAAGTAAAAATATAGATCTTGATTCAAACATAGCATACTACAAATAGAAAGACATAAAATCTCCTTAGGTGAAGGATGAAATTTAATATGAAAACTATCTAAGCATGTTTGTATAAATCAAAATAGAATAATACATTCACAAATCAAAACACTCAACAACAAAGAATATCCTTCTTGAATGTAATGCACACAATCCTTTGGCAACCCTCTTTTAGATCCAACCTAAATATCCTAATCCACAAGAAATTTATAAACAATAATTTTTCAAAATAATAGCTCACACCATGGAGGAGAGGGAAGAGAGAAATAGGGAAAATGAACAAGTGTTTCAAAAATGGCTTTGCATTTCCTTTTATCTCAAAAATGCCTAACCTCTAATTAAATTTTTTTACTCCTTTCACATTCAAAATAGTTATTTTCCACAATTAGAGATTGCCATTTTCTGAATTATGATTAATAACTTTCCACATCATTTATGAATAATTTTGTTTTTATTTCAATGACTAATGCTTAGCCTTTTTAAATGGGTCTATTTAACCTTTCACATTTTATTGTCAAAAAAATAATTTAGTAAATTGCATGATACTTAATTTATTAAGGAATTTGATAATAAAAATATATTTTCAACCTACAATAGTTAAATTATAAAATAAATTCTCACTGAAAAATTAATCAATAACAGTCTTTTTGGTTTGATAAAATATTAAATGTTTCAAAAACACTTAAGAAAACATTTTGAAGACAAAAAAATGCAAATGCAATAATATATAAATAACTCATGCATAAAGAAAATACACACTTTATAGATTTATTCATGACACAAGAACCAAGATATGACACCAATTCAAATCATGGTTTCATAAGGATACATAGGATTCATCTCACAACTTGAATTAAGTGAGATGGAGATTTCAAGTATACATGTTTACCCAACCTAATAA
>VDFB02125981.1:0-35490 GCA_007258455.2 Sequoia sempervirens
CAAATCCCTTTGTAGGAACTTTGTGCAGCAATGTAAAGAAGACTCATCAAGTTTGAGCCTTTTTGGATGGCGCAATACAAAGATATAGTTTTTTTAATGCTTGTTGGAAACCCTAGTTTTATCACAAACCTGCTCTCACCAAAATTGTCATAACTCTTTCAAATCTTAATGAAATTAGATCAAACAAAAAAAAAATGAAACTAGACTCATTTATCCATCATTTCCCTTTGGTTTCAAACCATTATTGTACCGTACCAATCCGTACCATGTGTTTCTTTCGGACTGTTACAGAAAAAATCAGTCATTCAGGACAGCCTGTACCAAAAATGCCATAACTTTTACAAATCTTAATAAAAATTGATGAGACCAATTGCAAATGAAAGTAGATTCTCAGCACTAACTTCTCCAACCAGTTTCAGATTGTTATATAAAAGATACTATCTGTTCAAACCAAGAGAACATTCTGCAATATGAGAAAAATTCAGAAATAATGCACAAAAACAAGGGTTTCTTCTTCTTCTTCACAATTTCCAACCATCTCCAACCCCCCAAATTCGAGTTGGAATTATATATTTATCATATTAAAACCATTTCTAACTTCCCAACTAACTAATCAACTTCTACATGATCTTGACTCTTCGTATTCCCATTCTTGGATTTTTGCAACTTTTCAATATGACAATTTTGCAAGAATTGACAACTTTTAACCATAATTGCAAAATGGCCCAACCAAGAACTCCTAGGACCTAAAATAGACTCAAACATGTTCAAAATGGTATAAATGACCTTATTACAAGCTTAGATCACCTAACTAACTCAAACTTCACAAATTGGCCTCATGGAGGCTTAAACCTGACAAGGTGCTCCTGCACCATAGGGTTGCCTTTGGGGTCCTTTCTATGCTCTCTTCATCCTGGCATTATCGGCTATGATCTTCCAATATTTGTTTCCTCCGTGAGTATCAAGTATTCATTGTGGCGTATGGTGTTCTTGTATGTCTTTGTCAGACCGTCGGTAGGTTCTCCCTCGCCTTCCCCTTTGGCTAACATTGATGGTACAAATGGTTCTTTGACGACTAGGTTGGTGGGTTCTCCCTTGCCTTCCCCTTCATCTAATGTTGATGGTATAGATGGTTCTCCCACTTGGTTGCCGAGGTTGATGTATGCTTGATCAGGGAGCGGTAGATGTCATGCTATTTCTTCCCACTCACCCTTCGTGTGCTTACCCTTCGTGTGTTCTCTTTCCATGAAAAATTTCCTTTCTTCCCAACTATGGCTTTTGCTTATGCTTCGGCTTTTACTCTTGGCTGGATTTGGGCTTTCGATCAGAAACCCTTCGGGTTCTTCAACTTCACCGTTCAATTGTACCCTTCGTTCTCTTTGCTCGATGATCCTTAAAGATCGCCTGATCTCTTGATCTTGAACACTTGGTCTCTTCCCACCTTTATTGGGGTCTAAGGGCATGAATCTCTCAAATTTGACCAGATTTCTTTAAGGCAATGGCGCCAAATGTTTACTGATCTATCTGATAAATGAAATACATGAATTAATATAGAAATGCCAATGCATACTAGATACATGCATTAAATATATCTTTATTCACACATGAAATAATTATTGAAGAAGACCAAAGATGGTCAGCCAAGATAAGAGTTGATCCGACTAGATCGTACTACTTTCCCTAATGATACACAATCTATTTAAAGGACATGACAGCTGCCAAGAAGAACACAACTGTCAACCTACCGATACTTATAACTACTCGAGGCCAACAACAATTCATACATATCTGGATGACCAATATTATCGAAACATAATAATAGACATTGTACACCAACTATAGGAATTGGAGAGACAAATGTAGTTTTGGGAGTACAGTGATTGCACTCTCTTAGGATGTACCCTCAAAATTTCCAGACTATGGAGTTGAAGTTAAAAGAAAACCGAGCAAAGGTAGTATTTAGTTATTATGTAATTCACCTTTATTATTGTCTTTTGCCTTCTTATCACTTCGGCTATCTCCAACTAACATTATCTTAACATAGACAAAAGTGAAGTTATTATTATAAAATTGGTTTCTAGAAGGGACAATTCCTAGAAGAGGCAAAGTTAGAGCCTTTTACATTTTACCTTTGTGTTTTGAGTTCTTAGGTTCTACCTTCCCTATAGACTGGCCTTTCTTGTCAAGTGGTGCTCAGATTCAGTTGGCTTTGGTTGCTTTTATTGCAGCTTTGATTGATTTTTTTACTGCATCATTGGTTGGCTAATCCTTGCATTTGGCATTCTTTGATCCTTCCCATATTTTCCTTATTCTTACCTTTCTTAGCCACCTTTCATTTCATCCATCGCTTTCCTTTAGGAGTTTGCCTAGGCATGCATAGGCAATAGATCTCATAATTTCATGACATGAATTAGGTTCTTCCTCATTCATCCTTGTCCTACTTCACATTGAACTTGATAGGAGTGTTGACAAGATCCTATCCCAAATTTCTTGGGTTGACGAGGTCTTTTCCATATCAAACATTCACCAAGATATGCATCTGCATTTTCTTATTCTGAACAGTTGTTCATCTAGCTGACCTCTTTTTATATGTGGATACATATTAATGTTGCCTGTCCACCCTATGACTATGCTTTGTCTTCTTTTAAACGCTCTTTCATCTAGCTGGGAACTTCATTGTATGTGCATGCCATATTTATGTTGGCTGCTCACAATTGAAAATAAAATTTAGGTGTACTTTAACATGTGATAATACAAATCTATCTCATGAAACTGTTCTCTTCTCAGCTGCAGGCAAATATGGATCCAAAACATAGAGATAAAGTTGCATTTGTCCGAGTCTGTTCAGGTTTGCAGATTTACTATTACAGAGTATATCATCTAAGTTTAAGTATCCAATCTTTAGGGTATGTTGATAAAATGTGAAATAATTTAATGCACAATACTCTATTGCCATTTCCTACTTTGTTATGCAGGCCAGTTCAGTAAGGGCATGAAAGTTCAGTTGGCTCGAACTGGGAAAACAGTCACCTTGACAAGACCACAAAAATTATTTGGTCAAAGCAGAGAAACAGTGGATGTTGGATATGCTGGTGATGGTAAAAACTTTTTCATTGTATTCTTGAGGGCATTGTGCTATAGATTTAGTTTTCTAGTTATTCTTTGATAAGTCTGACATAACAATTTGTATCAACGGTAAATAAAAGTCATTTCATCTCATCTCAGCTTAGTACCACACAAATTAGTTATTGACATGCTGGTTGGAATCTGATTGACATGCTTCAAGAATTGAAATATTCTGTTTGTAACTTTTGTAGTTATTGGTCTCAACAATCCAGACACTTTCTGCATTGGTGATACTGTCTACACTGGTCCCAGAGTGTCTTTTCCAGGAATTCCTTCATTCTCTCCAGATTTATTCTGCTATATACGCAACACAAATCCATCTAAGTATAAACAGTTCCAGAAGGGTCTAAAGGAATTGCTTGGAGAAGGTGCTGTTCAGGTGCAATCAAGTTTCCATATAAATTATTTTTACCATTGTCATTATCTGTTGATAATGATTTTCTTTAAAGCTTTTTGACAACATATCAAGAATAATATCATCTTTTATTAATGTTGTTTGCAATTTTCATGTATGACATGCAATACCTTGCACCTGCCATGAAGTTATTATCTTCAATAATACATGAACTGATATCTTGAAATCAACATTAAGTTCCTTTTAAACCTAAACTTTTACCTTGCATCTGTGATGATGTTAGTATCCTAAATAATATATGCCCTGGGATCTTGAAAGCAAAATATTTAAATATATACATATAATATTGCTCTCTCCTATTCATACATATGCCTTCTGTTGATACCACTGGCAGCTTAACTATTGATCAAAGCTAGACAACACCTTCCTTTCATGCTTCCAGCTTTCAGAATCTGTGCTACACACTATTGTTTTTTTCTGTCTATTGTGGAGATCAATGCAGCTGACACAATCATCTATCTGCTGCCCCACATATTTGAAAGGTAAAGAGTTGGGCATACATTTGTCAGAGTGAGGTTGCTGTATAGGTTTGTCTTTTTCCAATGTTGCTTTTATTTCCTTACTTTGGCTTTGTCTCTAATGTGCTTTCTATTGTGACCTTTTCACACATCACCCCATTGCAAATGGGGACCCCCTAATTTTTGCTTCGTTCGCGTCTTTTGGCTTTGGTTTTGCGGCTGTCTCTCTTTTGTTCCGTCTGTCTTTCTGGGGATGTGCCCGTCTAAATGGAAATTTTGGCTAAGTCTGTAAGTTAGGGTTTGCATTCTTCAGGCTTGTTTAAGGTCAATGTAGTGAGCAAATTGAAGTCTGAACTTGGTGCTGCGTTCAATAAGTTTCCAATAGGTTCCTAGCAAAATTTCATTGAATTCTGACAACTTACTATTTTTAGTAAGTACTCAATTTGGGACATTTCCTCAACACTTTTGAAATTCTGACTGCTACACCGTGCTCAGAACCTTTCAAGCAACCTGCCTGCAAATTTTGAGCTGAATTTGACAACTTGTTATTTTTTTTAGCAGTCCAGGCTCCAGGAGCCATTTTTAGGGTTTGCATGCAGGATTTTTCAGTGCATGTCGGGATATTCCTTGTGGGTTTTTCGAGAGCTACGCAATGATGTGACATGCAAGCAGAGTTGATCATTTTTCAGGAACTTACTATTTTTAGCTAGTACTCGCATGCAGACTAGTTTATTGGGTTTTTCTGGGTTTTTTGAGATCTCTCGAGCATTGTGACATGCAAACTCATTCGGCAAGTGGTTGGTCACTTTTTCAGACACTTACTATTTTTAGCAGGATCACTCCAGCAGCCACCCAACATTTCAGTATCATGAACAGAGCGACATGCAACAAAAACGGGGTTAAACGGAGGTCATCTGAAGCGCATGCAAGTCAAATTAGGGTTTCCAACTTCGAGACTCAAAATGAGGGGTAAAATACCAGAATCTCTGAAAACCGATGTATCCCATCGCGATCAGTATTCTTCAAGCTATCCGTTGGTGAAATTGAACGCAATCCGAGTACTTACTATTTATAGTAAGTCACCTCTAGAACTGGGCCATAAATAGCAGGTCAGCACGAAGCACCAATGTGAACAGGTCAATTAACCCATGAGGATCACGTCAGGCGAATTTGAAGACAAACGGAGTTGCAGAGGTATGAAAATCAGGGGATTTACTAAAAATAGAAAGCTAGGGCGAACCAGTTACAAAAAATGACTTAGTGTTCAGGCATGATCAAGTCATCAAAAATGGAAGTATCACCTGTTGAATGCGCCCCAGGCATCACATAGGCCAGAAAACTTTCTTAGGCATTGAAAATCGCTGACACACCCTCAAATGCGCCCAACATGGAGAGGGGATGTAAGAAATTGACTAAGGCAAGATAAATTTCCTGTGGACACCCCAAAATGCACCCAAGTTGGAGAAGTTAGCACAAATTTTGTCTAAGGCATGAAAACTAGAGGCCACCTCATGGAAATGCACCCAAGTTTGTGAAGGAAGTGTGGAAATTCTCTAAGGTGTTGAAAACTTCCTCCACCACCCATGAAATGCGCCCTTGGCAAGGTGGATGCTTAATTTTTTTTTAAGTATTTGAAACTAGCATGAGAGGAGGCCAAATGCGCCCAAAGCTGACAAGGAGGCATGAATTTTTTTTTCTAATTATGAAAACTGGCAGTACAGACCCTCAAATGCGCCCTAGGCAGGTGAGGAGCATGGAATTTATCTAGGTGTTTGAAACTGGCAGGAGCCCCTAGCAAATGCGCCCAACATGACATGGAGATAAAAAAAATAAAAATAAAAATTCTAAGGCACAAAATGGAAGCTACACCCCCCAAATGCGCCCTCAAGCAAAGTGTAAGGAGACATCAAAAGTTTCTAAGTGTCTAAATGGAAACAAAAGGTATCATATGTGCCCAAGGTGGTGTGTTAAGTGAGGAAGTTTCCAAGGCATAGTAAAATGGAAGTACTACCCCTCAGAATGCGCCCAGGGTGTGGGATGGCATCAAAAAGTTTCTAAGTTGCAAAATGGCATTTGACTCCTTCATATGTGCCCACCTTGATGAGTAAAGAGGCATCAAAATTTTTCTAAGTTACAAAATGGAAGTAGGCCCTCTCATATGTGCCCATCTAAGAAGGAAGCCCTCAAAAAAATTTCTAAGGCAAAAATGGAAACACGGGGAGTGAGATGCGCCCTTGGCATGAAGCAAGTTGGAGAAATTTTTTCTAAGTCACAAGTGTTGCCTGAGACCCTCTAAAATGCGCCCATCATGGAGAGGATAGAAATTTTTTTTCTAAGGCATGGGAAAGTGGCAGTAAACCCTCTCATTTGCGCCCTAGAACATGGAGGTTTTCTCAGCCAAGCAGGATGACATCTTCAAGTACGCCTAACACAAGAAAGGGAAGATGATAGGTGCCCATAAGTCAAACCTTAGTGGAAAAATGTTTTCAAGGGTAAAATAATTAAATGAACCCCCTTCATGTGCGCCCATGAATATCTAAAGTTGAGAAATTTTTTCTAAGGGGAGTTCTTGAATATTTTCTAAGGGAAATAAATTATGAGGTATTATGCCTTGGCTTGGGACTTCAAAATGGATGCCTGCCCTATGATTGATAAAATTTTCTAAGGGAAGATAAATTTCCTAAGGCTCAGATGGATAAAATTTTGTAAGGCATAGAAAAAGAAGGCAAAAGGGGTCAAGTGCACCTAAGCTCAAGATGGGTGATTTTTTGTCTAAGTCAAATAAAAGAAGACTCCCTCGGGATGAAGTGAAACTCAAGCATCAAGCTCCCGAGAGAAGATGGACAAGATAGGTGAACGAAATTGCTTAGGCAAGAAGATGAAAACATTAGGATGTTAAACACGCCCATGGTGAAAAGTTATGAAGAAGGCAAGGTTTGCTAGAGGAAAATGATGAACCCTATCAGATCCAGAGATCAATCAAACCTTGGAGATCAGAACATAGAGATTAGGTAAGTGAAGAGATTTTATATTATAAAGTGTTTTGATGCTCTTCTCTATGTTTTGCAAGATGAACGCTGGAACCAAAGAATGATGAGGTGATGGAATAGATACTCCAAGGCAACGTTACAACCCTGGAAGAGGAAAAGTTGCATGTTTCAAGCTCCTCCATAATGTCTTAGTTGTGCTCAAATCATGAAGGGAGATGTCGGAAGAAATGGCTAAGTCTTAAAATTCCTCCACAAGAATCTAAATGTGCCCAACTCAGAGAGGTAGGTGGCAAGGAAGAAATGGTTGAGTCCAGGACAAGAAAATCCTTCAAGATCGGGATGAAGGAAATGATGAAGGCTCCAGGGGTTAGAAATCATCCTCAAGCACTTCAGAGTTAAATAATGACAACTAAGAGGAGACTCATCATCAAGCAAGAGAAAGAAGTTGTAGTCTTGGAGTTTTAGATTAAGAATGTGCTTGCCATGCCGATTGAAGCTATGTTGGCCATATTCATACAATTTGCAGTCAAGAGAAGGACAATGGGAACGTGTCTCTGGACGAGAATCTTCCAGAAGGATGGTGGACATTAATTGCTCATTTATTATCCCACTCTTCTTGGTGGCAGTTTTTAGGGTGAATCTTGTTTAGGGCTGAGGTGGCATGATCTGGGCCATCCATCTGATTGTAATCTGAGTCGTCCATTGGACTTGGCCAACTATAAAAGGAGCATCCCCCCCCTCATTTGTAATTCATTAGATCATTAGATTAGATTAGGAAGATAGAGAGACAACTTAGAGTTAGCATAGTTTGAAGAGGAAGGAAAACTTTCTCATTGAATGCTTTGTAAGAAGTTGTTGTGAACGCTTTCATAATAAAAAAAGTTTTCATTGATGGTGATTTCTTCTTTTGTTGTGAGTAGCTAGCAAGGCTCCTTCATCCTTTCGAATCATTTAGCACTTTAAAGTAGAACTTAAAGTAGAACAAATTTCATTTCATGCAAGTAGATAGTAACTGTGGAATGTGGTGTTCAATTTAAGCAAGCTTCGTTAAATCCATACCACTAGCAGACTCACTGATGGTGTGTTCGCCTTGCGTGGTCAACTAGAACATTGTGGACTTAACTTCGATTATGGCTTATGTGTTGACATGCGTCGTTGTGATGGTGCCCTCATATTGAATTGTGATCTAAATACTTTTAGTTACTCCCCTTGAAGATTGCACCGGTTCTGTGGAAGTTGTCCGAGGCGAGGCAAAGCAGAGCTTGGTTGAGGCTTGTGAAAGTTGATCTCCACGTCTCGTGTGTAGATTATTCCATAACATCTTCTATCCCTGCAACCATTTAAATTCGGTATTTTCTGGTTAGTTTAGGAAACCTGTGCTTCATTGCCAAATCTTTCGAAGCTTGTAAAACCCCCCTTTCGATCTTCAGTTGAACAATTGTGTAAGTCTTGTTGTGACCTTTTCACACATCACCCCATTCAAAATGGGGACCCCCTATTTTTTGCTCCGTTCCTCGTCTTTTGGCTTTGGTTTTGTCTCTCTCTCTCTCTCTCTCTTTCTGTCTCTTTTTGCTGTCTGCCTTTCTGGGGATGTGCTCGTCTTTGAGCTTAAACTTGAAATTTTGGGTAAGTCTGAGAATTAGGGTTTTGAATCTTCCGGCCAGTTTGAAGTCAAATGGAGTGAGTAAATTGAAATCTGAGCTTGGCATTGCAGTCAGTAAGCTTCCAACAGGTTCCCAACAAAATTTCATTGAATTCTGACAACTTACTATTTTTAGTAAGTATCTAATTTGGGACATTTTCTCAGCATTTGAAAGTTCTATCCATCACACTGCATCCAGGACACGTCAAACTGTTTGTCTGCAAAATTTGAGCCAGATCTGACAACTTTCTATTTTTAGCTAGTATCACCTTCAGAAGTAGATTTTAGGGTTTACATGTGAAGATTTTCAATGCATGTCTGGAGATTATTTCTAGGTTTTCCGAGACCTACGTAATGGTATAACATGCAAGATGAGATGATAACTTTCAACACTCGGGCTTCAGAGACTATTTTTAGGGTTTGCATGTTGGAGTCTTCAACGCATGTCTGGATATTCTTTGTGAATTTTTCAAAAGCTTCGCAGTGATGTAACATGCAAACCAGGATCATGACCATTTTCAAGAGTTGTCTTTAGAGTCTATTTTTAGGGTTTGCATGCAAGACTTTTCAGCACATGTCAGGTTATTCTTTATGGGTTTTTCAAGAGCTATGTAGCAAGGTGACATGCAAGCAAAGTTGGTCACTTTTTCAACGACTTACTATTTTTAGCAGGATCATTCTGGTAGCTACCCAACACTTCAGTATCATGAATAGGGCGACATGCAACAAAAACGGGGTCAAACGGAGATTGTTTGAGCAACATGCAAGTCAAATTAGGGTTTCCAGCTTTGGGACCCAAAATGAGGGGTCAAATGCCAGAATCTCTGAAAACTGATGCATCCCACTGCGATCAGTATCTTTCAAGCTATCCAATGGTAAAATTTGAAGGCAATCTGAGCACTTACTATTTATAGTAAGTCACTTTTGAAACAGGCTATAAATAGCAAGTTAGTATGAGACACTAGTGTGAACAGGCCAATCAACCCATGAGGATCACGCCAGTCAGATTTCAAGTTAAACGGAGTTGTGGAAGTCCTGAAACCAATCAATTACTATAAATAGTAAATCACCTCCAAAAACATGCTGTAAATAGCAAGTTAGCACGAGATACCAATGTGAACAAATCAACTAGGTCATGAGGATCTTGTGATTAAAATTTTAGATCAATCCGAGCTTCAAAAAAGTGAAAACCAGGAAACTTACTAAATATAGTAAACAAGGGCGAGCAAGCTAAAAAATGTCTAAGTCTGAGAAAATTCCTTCACCCCCTGTGAAATGCGCCCAAGATGAGGCTGGCTTAAGGAGGAAAAAGTTTCAAGTGTTAAAATTCCTGCTCACCCCGTCAAACTCAAGGAGAAGAAGCTATGAAATTTTTTCTAAGTCATGAAACTTCCTGCTCCACCCCTCAAATGCACCCTCAAGAAGAAGCTGGCTTGGAAGAAAAGTTTCTAAGTGGCATGAATTCCTCCCCACCTAGCTAAATGCGCCCTAGCTCAAGAGGCATCAAGGAAAAATTGTTAAGTGTTAGAAAGTTCCTGCAGGACCCCCTAAATGCGCCCTCATCAAGTCAAGGTGATGAGAAGTTTTCAAGGCGTTGCTAATTCCTCCATACCTCAAATGCACCCTAGGAGAGAGGTAGTGATAAAAAAGTTTCTAAGTCATTGTTAATTCCTGCAGAGGGTCCCAAATGTGCCCATCTCCAAGAGGTGTGAAGAAAAAAGTAGCTAAGGCGTTGGAAGTTCCTCCTTGACATGTCAAATGCGCCCAAGTTGGAGGTTGCTCTAGGAAAAGTTTCAAAGTGTTCTTGAATTCCTCCTTAATACCTCATATGCGCCCAAGGATATTGAAGGTGGTGGCTCTCTAAAAAATGTTCTAAGTAATGTTAAATTCCTCCTGTATACCCTAAATGCACCCATATTGAAGTTAGCATGGAAAAACTCTAAGTGTTGAAGTTCCTCATCCCCTAGGAAAATGCGCCCAAGGTGGAAGGTGGTGATGAGGAAAATAGTTAAGTCAAGATAAAATTCCTCCACCCCAAGCAAAATGCGCCCAAAGTGAAAGAGAGATAGTGGTGAGAAAAAAACCGCTAGGTGTTCAAAATTCCTCCTAGACCTCTCAAATGCGCCCATGCTGGTGATGTTATTTGAAATTTTTCTAGGGCACAAATTCCACCTCCTCTAGAGAAATACGCCTAACCTTGAGAGAAGGTGATAAGATTTGCTAAGGCATGGATAAATTGGTAGTAGATACATCAAAATGTGCTAGCTTCATGAGGTTGAAGAAAATTGTCAAGGCAAAGCAAGGAAAATACGCCCAGAGATGAAGAATGAAGATGAACTTTGATGGCAAAATATTTTTCTAAGGTGTAAAATACAAAAAATAAAAGTACCCCTTCGTTTATAGACCCATGAATTTGATGTTTTTTGAGGGGAATTTTCTTCTGGGCACTGGATATCTTCGACAAGGAGTTGATTTTAAAATTTTCCATGCCTCGCCAAAGATTTTAGATGAAGATTTTTGATGGGCGTCTGAATAATGAGATTTCCTAAGTAAAAATTTAAAATTTTCTAAGGCAAGGAATAGAAGTGTTCTTTTTGAAGATGAAATGCCTTGACTGGTGAATTTGAAATTGAATGCCTAGATGATTTTGATCAAATTCTTCATGAAAATAATCTTCTTGAGCCAGAGATGGATGAAATCAAACTGTCAATGCCTCAGCTGGTGAAGTGAATTCCTTAAGGAGCCTTTGAATTTAATATTTTCAAAAGATGATGCTAGTGAAGTACGCCTAGATCAGTGAATCTTCTTGAAATTCTAGAAGGTCAAAATATTCTAGATGCCAAACGCCAAGTGTTGCAGCTGCCAGAGGAGGGAAAATCAAAATTTGAATGTACTGGCTAAAATTAGCTTCCTTCTAGAATTCGAATTAGCTATATGAGTTGTGAGTTTGTTCATTTTTCTCCATCAGCTAGCAAGTTCGACTTGAGCTCTGAAGTGAAAAAGATTGCAGTGTGAGGAAAGTTGAGTGTGGAGAAATTCGAAGTTGAGCTTTGGAGGAATAAATTTGAAGCTAGAAGTTGTTGAAGCAAGCTTGGGTCGTTTTTTCTTCTAAGTGCTGAAGTTTTATTGCTGCAACAAATTTTTCTAAGTGTTGAGAGTTCAAAGTGCTGCAGGAGGAGTTGAGGTTTGAAGTTGAAATTTAGTGCTGCAGCTTCTCATTTCGAAAATCTGTTGGCAGCCCCGATGTGATATTATTTTTCTAAGTTAAATTCTAATGACTACCTTTTGTTTTTGCAAAATGGCTAAAGTAAGAGCGACTGGCAAGGAAAACAATGCCGAATCCAACAAGGCAAATGCGTCCAGATAGGCTGTGATCAAGAAGCTGAGCAAGTCTTTCCTGCCGGAGTTGAAGTTTGCTTCAAAGTTGGGAAAGTTGGCTGATACAAACTAGGGCTCTTTCAATATGGAAGCTTTCAAATGCCGAATGATGGGAATTGGAGGCCATCGTCCATCAATCACTTCTCACAATATTGTCAGGAGTGGACTTTATGCAGCTGCTGGTTTTCCACCAGCCATTTAGTGTCTGGAATTGATCATGGAGTGTGCTAACTGTTACAACCTAGAGTGAAGGACTATCACTTCACCGGATGGCAAGTTGTTCGCCAACCTCACACTTGCAGCTATTGGCAAAGCATTTGGAATTCCCTCACATGAGAAGATGATTTACAAAATGAGAGAACGTGCTGAGCGTATGTATGCTTCTACGTTTGACAGATGTGCTGATATGATAAACTCTTGTTGGACGAACAAGCCCAAGCCAACTCGCATGAAGTTGCCGAAACAGATAATCTTAGATGATTTGAAACAAGAATATTGTGATTTGATTATGATGCTCAGCAGAGTCGGAGGATGTCCCCAAGCGTTCATCTTTGAACCTTGGATGTTTTATTACATCAACCTTGTGCTAGAAGGCAAGGAGCATATTAACTGGGCAGTGATGATTAGTGATAATTAGTGATAATTTGCACGAGTAGCTTCAGAGATTGAGGAGAACGAAAACATTCTATATGGGCTCATACATTATCTACATGTTGGCTCGTATGACAAAGTATAGAGGAATATCATATAAGGAGCCTATTGGGTGTGGCTCTTAGGAGTTTAAGATTCATGAGGCTTGTTCGCAGCTGCACTTGACGAGCACATCTCATTACAAGAGAGTCAATGACGCCTTCACCATGCACATAACGAGGTCACTTCAGCAAAGAACTCATCACAGGATCTCCAAAGAAGCTCAGGAGTTGATAGAAAGGTATGGGTGTTGGTTCATCCAATTTCCGAAATTTACTTACATTAGGCTGCAAGGGTTTTCTTCATATCCATATAGATTGCCCAAATACCCTACAAACAGGATTTTGATGTTAGAAATATCTAGGCAACTCATCGCCTATGATAAGATTTAGAAGAAAAAGAAGAAGGGAGGACTTGACTTCCCAATCATCATGGGAAATTTAGATGAAGTGTGTCCTTCACTGCAGGCAGTCAAGGAAGTTGAAAATGCGCTTCAGTTTTTCCACCTTTCTTATCACACTAGCAGGCAGTATTATGATCCTCACAGGAATATCAGATGGATACTGTCAGAAGAGTTTAGGCATAAGGCAAATATTGAAGATTTCTGGGCTGGTGCATTGGATGAAGCTGAGGTAAGAAGGAGGATGTTTTTGAGATTACCTTTGAGCATGATTAGGGAGTGCGAGATTATTCCAATGCCGGACTAGGTAGACGAGGATATGAATGTTCTTCATCCAGATTATGAAACAGTGAGGGATACACCACTCCCATTTCTAGATTGGTCAGAGCTGGAGATTGTGGATTTGGATACACTTTGCATACCAGTCCTGACATTCACCAAAGGATGGGTCGAGAGGCATGTGAATAGGCTTAAGAGCAGGTCGATTCCTCTTACTTACAACTTGATGGGAGATCATAGGACGCCAACTACTACAAAGAAGAAGCAGGTTTCTCGAGCTCCAGAATCACGAAGGAAAGAGCCAGTTCAGCCAGAGCCTTTGAGAATTGAGGTAGAATCACCTACACCATTGGAGACACGTTCTCCAAGTATACAAGAGGTTTCATTATTTGCTGATCAGAAGAATATATTGAATAAGGAACAAGGATTACAGGAGGCAAATCGGCCACCACGAAGGGAGTCTGTTGGCTAGAGTGTCAACGCACTTACCAGAGATAATCAACAGGAAGAAGATGAAGAAACTACTATAGATACACGCTTCCAGCACGAGCTTGAGGCGGCGTTAGAGGATGACACAGTTACAGGACAAGAAGCCTAGGGTTTAGGAGATACTCAGCCTGTAGAAGTCGGTGAGCTTTGTTAAGATGAAGTTAGAGAAGAGGTTCGTGAAGAAGAAGCAAGAAATGAGCGGCCATTTGTTGTTTCCGACTTGCAGCAAGTAGTACCAGATTGGCTTAGAGATAGGATGAGGAGGAGCCTCGTTGAGGAGACTGATCCAACAGTTGAAATGGAGGAATTCCTGAGTAGGATTAGCGTGCCTCCGACAAAGAAGAGAGCTAGGAAGTTTTCGAAGATTTCAACAGATGAGGATGGCTCTCGCACCCTTCACATGGTTGTGCCAAGGGTTGAGTGTGATAGAGATGAGGCTATTCCAGAAAATTATGTGAGGACCACCATGGAGTTAGGTCACCCCATAGGAGCACATATAATTGAGGAATGTGATAGCTCCTACCAGGCACTCAAGGACAGATTGCTCCGGATTGAAGGAAAATACAAGAAATTGAAGAAAGAGCACAAGACTTTGATTGGTTATGTACAACATTTGTCTCGTCCTTGTGGGTAGGAGAATTTGGCGATTGAGCTTCCTACTAAGTTTCCTAGAGAATCAGTTAGCGGCTTGGAAGATTTGAGAAAGATGGCATTAGAAGCAGATAAGTGGGTTACTGTTGTGACCTTTTCACACATCGCCCCATTCGAATGGGGACCCCCTAATTTTTTCTCCATTCTGGTCTTTTTGGGCTTTGTTTTGTCTCTCTCTCTCTTTCTGTCTCTTTCTGCTGTCTGCCTTTCCGGGGTGTGCCCGTTTGTGAGCTTAAACGTGAAATTTGGCCAAGTCTGAAAATTAGGGTTTTGAGCTTTCCAGCCAATTTGAAGTCAAGTGAAGTGAATAAATTGTAAGTTGAGACTAACATTGTAGTCAGTATGCTTCCAACAAGGTCTCCACTGAAATTTCATCAGATTCTGGCAACTTACTATTTTTAGTAAGTGTTCCATTCGGGGCATTCTTCCAGCATTTTCGAAGTTTCAACAGTCACACTGCATTCAAAACACATCAAGCTACTCACTGGTAAAATTTGAGCTGAAACGGACAACTTACTATTTTTAGCAGTTCAGCTTCCAGAGCAAATTTTAGGGGTTATATGTAGAGTTTTTCAATGCATGTCTGAGGATTCCTTCTGGGTCTTCTGAGACCTTCGCAACGATATAACATGCAAAATGAGATAATGACTTTCAGAGTTCAGCCTTCAGAGGCTATTTTTAGGGTTTGCATGTCAGGGTTTTCTTTGCATGTCGGGTGATTCTTTATGGGTTTTTCAAGAGTTTCGCAGTGGTGTGACATGCGAAGCAAGATGATTGGTTTTCAGTGACTTACTATTTTTAACAGGCGCATTCCAACAACTCTCTCCCAGCGCATCAAAACCACAAACAGGGCGAAGTGCAACAAAAATGAGTTCAAACGGAGGTCGTTTGATATGCATGCAAATCAAATTAGGGTTTCCAGCTTCGGGACCCAAAATGAGGGGTAAAAAGTCAGAATTTCCGAAAACCGGTGTATCCCACTGCGATCAGCATCTTTCAAGCTATCCACTGGTAAAATTTGAAGGCAAACGAAGCACTTCCTATTTATAGTAAGGCGTTCCAGAAATTGGCTAAAAATAGTAAAGCAGCAGCAGGTGCTAGTGTGAATGGGCAGGTCACTCGGTGAGGAGCACGTCATTCGAATTTCAAGTCAAACGGAGTTGTGGAAGTCTCAAAAGTAGGCAGTTACTATAAATAGTAAGTCACCTTCATAAATGGCCTAAAAATAGCAGGCTAGCTTAGAATGGCAGTGTGAACAAGCTAACAAGGTTATGAGGGTCCTATGCTTAAAATTTCAAAACAATCCGAGCTTCAAAAGTATGGAAATCAGAGGACTTACTATAAATAGCAGGACACAGAGAAGCTGGCATGAGATGAAATTTTGCTAAGTTTGGATTGATATCCTGCTCCACCTTCAAAATGCGCCCAGCTTGCCTTCAAGATGCTGGAAAATTTCTAAGGCATAAAGTCTTATCCCTCACCACCCTCCATATGTGCCCAAGGAAGGATGTAGAAGCATAAAAATTCTAAGGCACAAGCTTCATCCTGCTCCCTAGGCAAAATGCACCCAACCTACCTTGATGCCTTGAAAAAAAATCCTAAGTGTTGGAAATTTTAAAATCCTTCACCACCTTGAAAATGCGCCCTCACAAGCAAAAGGATAGAAAATATTCTAAGTAATGAAGATTATCCACCTCATGCCTCCATTTGCGCCCATGTCTAGCAAGAAAGTCAAAGAGTCAAAAGGAGCTTCATCCTCCACTATAGGCAAAATGCGCCCATGTATCAAACTTCATCCACCTCACCATGAGAAATGCGCCCACAAAAGGAGGAAGTCAAAGGTCAAAGATGTTTCATCCTCCTCCTATGCTCAAATGCGCCCAAATGAGGGCATGTAAGGACAAAAGAAGGGAGCTCAAAGGTCACAAGGTGGCGTTGAAAGTGTTTCATCCTTCATCACATGCAATATGCGCCCAAATCAAGGCATATAAAGACTAAATACCAAGGCGTGGTAAAAGTTATTCCTCTTACACATGCTAACCAAGAGGGAAAGGTAAGGTGGTGACATAAAATAACTAAGGCGTTGGAAGCTAAGTCTTCTTGCAAGTGTGAAATGCGCCTAAGGTAAGGTGAATAGGAGTTGACAAGTGAAGGCGTTAGAGTTTTTCTTCCACATGTGCTAAATGCGCCAGGCTATGAGATGATGGGAATAATAAAATTTGCTAAGTACGCCAAGGTAAGGTGAAGGTGGTGATGATAAAATATGCTAGGCGTTGGAATTTAAAAAGAAATATATCCCTCATTGAATGTAAAATGAGCCTTAGACATTCAAAAGAAAAAAATTCCTAAGTGAGTTGATAAAATTTGCTCGCAGGCAGAGTGATTGAAGTTGAATAAAATTTTCTAAGGCAAAAGTGCAAAATGTGCTAAGTAATTTTAAATTTTTCTAAGGCACAATATTTTCTTCCTTAGGAAAATCACGCCTAGACTTGAAGGAGATAAAATTTTCCTGAGACGCGAATGAAATTGCCAGTGGAGAAATCAGAGGATGTCAGCTTCAGAAGGTTGATAAAAATTTTCAAGTCAGAGCAACAAAACACTCACAGGGATGAGGAAATGAAATAAATTTGTTGAGAATTATTTTTCTAAGGTTCAAAATTCAAGAAAAATTAAATGAAACTGTTCATTGTATACCCATGAATTCAACAAGTTCTGAAGAAAATTTTCTTTTAGGTATTGAAGATCTTCGACAAGGAGTGGATTTCAAAGTCCTCTGCACTTCGCCGAGGCTTTCAAGATGAAAATTTTAATCGGCACTTGAAATAATGAATTTTCCTAAGGAAAATTTAAAAAATTTCTAAGGCAAAGTGAATAAAATGTGTTTTCAAGATAAAATTTTCCAGGCGATGAATTTGAAGTTGCTTGCCTAGATTCTGATTGAATTCTTCATAGGATGAATTTTCCAGAGCGTCAGAGGTGAATTAAATTAAAGTTGAAATACAAAGCTCTAGTTGGTGAATGAAAATTATCAAAGAGTGAATTTAAAATAAATATTTTTGAAAATGAATTAAAATGCTAAATACTCCAGTCAAAGTTGAACTTCTAGAAGGTCAAGATTCTAGGCGTTAGGAGACAAGTGTTAAAATTGGCAAAGGAGGGAAATTCAAATTCTTGCTGGAAGTAGTGGAAATTTAATGCATTAGCCAAACTTAGCCTCCTTCTAGAATTCGATTTTGCTATAAGAATTGAGAGTTTGTTCATTTCTCCTCACCAACTGAAGAAATTCGAATTTGCTTTGAGAAGTTTGAAGTTGCAGTGAGTGACTGAGTTGCAGTTGTTGAAGAAATTTGTTTTCGAAAGAGAACATTGCTGAAGTTGAAGAAGTACGACTTGAAGTGAGTTGTTGAGGCTGAAGTTTAAAAAGTCCAAGTGCTAAAGAAGTTCGACTTAACAAGTTGCAGTGCAAAGAAATTCGACTTGAAGAAGATTGCTGAAGTTCGAATTTAAAAGAATCTAAATTGCTGATTGAAGTTGGCCGATTTCTTGAATTATTAAAGTTGTTGCAGCCAACTTAGAAAATTTGCTAAGTCGAAGTTGCTGAAACTTTCTAAGTGTTGAAAGTTCGAAATTGTGAAGGAGAAGTTGAGGTTTGCAGATGAATAGAATGTTGCAACTTCTCAAGTTTTTAAAAGTCGACTGGCAGCGCCTGCATGATATTTTATTTATTTTCTAAGTTAATTTGCTGATGGCTGTTTATTATTTTGGAGGATGGCTGAAGAAAGAGCAACTGGCAGAGATAGCAATGGTGCATCTAGGCAAGCTGTGATCAAGAAGTTGAGCAAGTCTTTCCTGCCAGAGTCAAAGTTCACCTCGAAGTTGGCCAAGCTGGCTGATACGAATTTGGGCTCTTTCAACTTGGAGACTTTCAAGAATCGGATGCTGGGGATTGGCAGTCACCAACCTTCAATCACTTCGCACAACATTGTTCAAAGTGGATTATTTGCAGCTGCCGGATTCCCACCGGCTATTTAATGTCCAGAATTGATGATGGAGTGTGCTAACTACTATGAGACTGATCACAGGTCAATTGTTTCACCAGGTGGTCAAGTGCTCACCAACCTCACTCCTGCAGCTATTGGCGAAGCTTTTGGAATCTCAACACACAGGAATATGATTTATAAAACAAGGGAACGTGCTAAGCGAATGTATGCTGCTACATTCGAGAGATGTACAGAGGTGATCAACACTTGCTGGATGAATAACCCCAAGCCCTCTTGTACAAAGTTGCCAAGACAGATTATATCAAATGGTTTGAAGCAGGAGTATTGTGACCTGATCATGATGCTGAGTAGAGTTGGAGGTTGCCCTCAGGCGTTTATTTTTGAGCCATGGATGTTCTATTACATCAACCTCGTGCTGGAAGGAAAGGAGTACGTCAACTGGGCTGTGATGATCAGTGATAATTTGCACGAGCAACTCCTGAGTTTGAGAAGAACGAAGACATTCTATATGGGCTCTTACATCATTTATATGCTGGCTCGTATGACAAAGTATAGAGGGATTTCATATAAAGAGCCTGTTGGTTGTGGCTCTCACCAGTTCAAAATCCATGAGGCTTGTCCGCAATTGCACCTAGCGAGCACCACTCATTACAAGCGTGTCAATGATGCCTTCACCATGCACATCACGAGATCACTTCAAGAGCGGACTCATCATAGGATCTCGAGGGAAGCTCAAGAGTTAATTGAAAGGTATGGGTGCTGGTTTATACAGTTTCCGAAGTTTTCTTACATCAGGCTGCAAGGTTTATCTCCATATCCATATAGGCTGCCTAAGTACCCAACCAATAGAATTTTAATATTAGAGATATCTAGGCAACTGGTTGCCTATGATAAAATTCAGAAGAGAAAGAAGGGAGGAGTTGATTTCCCGATTGTCATGGGTAATTCAGACGAAGTGTGTCCTTCACTTCAGGTAGCTAGAGAAGCTGAAAGTGAGCTTTAGTTCTTTCATTTTTCCTATCACACCAGCAGACAACACTATGATCCACATAGCAATATCAGATGGATACTGTCAGAATAGTTCAAACATAAGGCAAATATTGAAGATTACTGGGCTGGTGCATCAGATGAAGTTGAAGTCAGGAAAAGAATGTTCTCTAGGTTGCCATTAAGTATGATCAAGGAGTGTGAAATTATTCCGGTACTAGACTAGGTGGATGAGGACATGAATGTTCTCCATCCAGATTATGAGGCAGTAAGAGATACTCCGCTTCCACTCCCAGATTGGTCAGAGCCTGAGATAGCTGATTTGGACACACTTTGTATTCCGGTCATGACATTTACCAGAGCATGGGTTGACAGGCATGTGAGCAGATTGAAGAGTAGGCCGATTTCCTTGACCTACAATTTGATGGGAGATCACAGGACACCCACTACCAGTAGAAAGAAATAGATTACTCGAGGTCCAGAATCTCGAAGGAAGGAGCCAGTTTGACAGGAGCCTGTTCAGCCGGAACCTCCAAGAGTTGTAGTTGAATCACCCATGCCATTGGAGACACATTCTCCAAGTATACAGGAGGTTTCTCTTTTCGCTGATAAGAGAAATGCATTGAATCAGGTGCAAGAAGTACATGAAGAAAATCAACCACCACGTAGAGAGTCAGTTGGCCAAAGTGTAAATGCGCCTACTAGAGATGATCAGCAGGATGATGAGGAGACTGCTACTGACACTCAGTTCCAGCGTGAGTTGGAGACAGCTTTGGATGATGATATAGTTTCAGGAGATACTCAGCCACTAGAGGCCGATGAGCCTTGCCAGAATGATATTGAAGTTGAACAAGTTCGTGAAGTAGAAGCACAAGAACAACAGCCATTTGTTATTCAGCATGTTGTACTTGATTGGGTTAGAGATAGGATGAGAAGGAGCCCCAGTGAAGAGGTTGATCCAACAATTGAGATGGAAGAGTTTTTGAACAGGATCAGCGCGCCTCCACAAAAGAAGAGAGCACGAAAATTTTCGAAGATTTCAATTGATGAGGATGGCTCTTGCACCCTTCGTGTAGCAGTGCCACAGGTTGATTGTGATCGAGATGAAGCAACACCCGAGAATTATGTGATCACAATAGTGGAGTTAGAACGTCCCACAGGTGCACAAATTGTTGAGGAGTGTGATAACTCCTATCAGGCGCTTAAGGATCGATTGTTCAAGAAGGAAGGAAAGTATAAGAAATTGAGGCAAGAACATAAGACATTGATAGGATATATGCAACATTTGTCTCGTCCTAGTGGGCAGGAGATTCCAGCACTTGAGCTTCCAGCCGAGTTATCTAGAGAATTAGTTAATGGCTTGGAAGAGTTAAGGAAGATGGCACATGAGGCAGATAAATGGGTTATAGGAGTTCGTGCCGAGACAGAGAAATTTATGGAAGGCCTTGCTCATGCTTACCAGCAAGCTTCCAGCATTATGGCACGTATGGAGGCAGTTGATCAGGCTTGGGGTGATGCTCTTGTTTATCAGAGCAAAGTTATTCAGCGTTTGGAGGCATTGATGCATACTCCTTTGCAGATGTTGATTGATGGAGGAGTTATTCAGGAAGGTGATAGGTACAATTTTGCTGGATGGTACTCTTCAGCAGTCACAGGGCGTGGATTCTTTGATGCAGCTCAGGTGGATTCAGCTAGAGTTCGAAAGGCTATGACAAACATCATTGATGGAGTCCATAATACTTTGGAGGCAATCTTTGCTAGACGGCTGAATCCCGATGAGGTGACTACTGATAATTTGAGGGGCAGGCTGGCACCTTTCTTTTCAGAGGTGAAGACCTTTGTGCAAGATGACTTTGAGAATATTTCCACTTTCTCCAGCCTGATTCAGAATATGCAGGATGCTTTATTTGGAAAAAATCTTGCATGAGGCATGGATAGTCAGTCACGGTGCTTGAGTTTCAGCTTGATTGTATTCCATCGATTTCAGCCCAGGAGGTTCAGGTTGTGCTTGCCAGGTTCATCGAATTTGCAACCAAGGAGAAGGAGAATGGAAACGCGCTTCTAGATGATGACCTTCTAGAGGACTGATTATGGGAATTAATTACCTTTACTATTTTGGGAGTGAGTGGGAATTTTTGATTCATTTATTGTGCCACTCCCCATTCTGGCGGTTTTTAGGGTTAGGGTTGAGGTGGCTCAATTTGAGCCATTCTTTTGATTGTAATCTGAGCCGTCCATTGGATTGGGCCATCTATAAAAGGGGGAGTCCCCCTCATTTGTAATTCATTAGATTAGACATTGGACTAGAGACTAGAGCAGAGAGATTGATAGTATAATTGTGTAGCTTAGCGTAGCATAGTTTGGAGGAGAAGGAAAGTTTTCCTTTGAAAACTTTTGTAAGAGATTGTTGTGTAAAACTTTCATAATAGATCTTTTCATTGATGGTGAAATTTGTCTTTGTTATGGATAGCTAGCAAGGTTTCTTCATCCCTTCTATTCCAAGCAGCGTAAAGTAGTTTAAAGTAGTGCAATTTTCATTTTATGCAAGTAGATGTTAGTTGTGGGTTTGTGGTGTGGATCAAGGCAACTTCGTTTATTCCATACCACTAGCAACTTGCTGACGGCAAGGTCGCCTTGTGTGGTCGACTGGAGCATTTCATAAGCTTAACTTCAGTTGCAATTCATATCTTGGTATGCGTCGTCTGTTAGTCGTATATCTTTACTTTGTTGTCGGCCGTAGTCGGCCTTGGTCGTAGTCGGCCAATTGTTAATAAAACTATAAATTAGTAAAGAATAATAATGTCATGTACTTTCGGGAAAGCATGTTCAGATTAATGTTAATGTTAATGTTGTTATGAAGTGTTGTGTCGGTTGGTTATCTAACCACCGCCGAACGTTATATGTAGTCGGCTGGGATAGTCGGGAAATGATTATGAATGAGTTTTGGTGCCGATGCTATATTGTAACGCAATGCTAATACTCCTTTGTACATGATATTTCTGATGATGAATAAAGTTTCTGGTGTTCAAATATGATATCTTTCAGTTTACTGTTCTATCCTATGTTCTGCACATTACAAGGCCCTCGTGGGCGCTGCCCTCGACCCTCGAGGCGCCCCCAGACCCTCGAAGCGCTGCCCTTGACCCTTGTACTTGAGACCCCGCAAGGGGCACTGCCCCTTGACCCCACTAGGGGCGTTGCCCCCAGACCCCCATCAGATTTATTGGAATTGCCACTTTGCAATACAACCAGCCATCATAGTACAGTTACAAGAGCAGTTGGCAGCCGAGCAAACAAGAGTGGCAGCTCTCGAGGAGAAGTTGGCAGAGAGGGATAGAGTATTGGGTCAGTTGATAGAGAATGATACTTAGGTGGCTGATGCGCAACAACTTTCAGCACTGAGGGAGAATCAATTACAAGAAAAGGACGAGAGTTGGCATTTTTTGTTTTCAGTCGTCTGGAAGACGAATTCTTTTTAGAGGGGGATGATGTTAGTTGTATATCTTTACTTTGTTGTCAGCCGTAGTCGGCCTTGGTCGTAGTCGGCCAATTGTTAATAAAACTATAGATTAGTAAAGAATAATAATGTCATGTACTTTCGGGAAAGCATGTTCAGATTAATGTTAATGTTAATGTTGTTATGAAGTGTCGTGTCGGTTGGTTATCTAACCACCGCCGAACGTTATATGTAGTCGGATGGGATAGTTGGGAAATGATTATGAATGAGTTTTGGTGCCGATGCTATATTGTAACGCAATGCTGATACTCCTTTGTACATGATATTTCTGATGATGAATAAAGTTTCTGGTGTTCAAATATGATATCTTTCAGTTTACTGTTCTATCCTATGTTTTGCACATTACAAGTTTGCCAGTAGTACGTAAGATTAGAATTACATTCCGTAGGCAAACATCGTCTTGACAGTATCTTGGTGTCGGATTGAAGCTTGAAAATTCCTTGCTATCCCCTTGAAGATTGCACCAACTTTGTGTAAGCTGTCTAGCGTGAGGTGGAGCAGAGTTCGGTTGAAGCTGTTGAGATTGATCCCACGTCCTGCCTTAGAATAGAACCTAGAACCTTCTTACCCTTACACTCATTTCAATTCCGTTTATTTTGGGTTAGTTTTAGGAAAATTCATACCTCAACGCCAAATCATTCGCACAAAAAATCATTCGCACAAAATCCCCTTCCACTCATCCATTTGTTGTCAACTGCAAACCTTAAGAACAATTGTGTAAGTCCCCTCGTAAAACCAGCAATTCACAACGAACTAACTGAGGGTATTCCAAAGCATTTCGGAACCTTGGAGTTGAACGTGCGATCTCTCTTGCAATCTTAGCGCACGGAATACTTTGATCAAGAGAGAATGGAGTAGCCTTCAGACAACTTTGTTCTGCTGATTGGTGCGGTCACAAAAATCACATCAACAGTTACTAGTGTTTGTGCTAAGACCGAAAAGTTTATGGAGGATCTTGCTCGTGCTTATCAGCAGGCTTCCAGCATTATGGCATGGATAGATGCAGTTGATCAGGCTTGGGGCGAGGCTCATATCTATCAGACCAAGGTTGTCCTTCGTCTAGAGGCTTTGATGCATACTCCCTTACAGACTTTGGTTGAGGGAGGCGTGATATAGGAGGGTGATAGATATGACTTCACCAACTGGTACTCTTCAGTTGTCACAGGCCGAGGATTTTTTGATGCAGCATAGGCAGATTCGGCCCGGGTCAGAAAAGCCATGATGGACATTCTTGATGGAGTCTTGAACACATTGGAGGCTATCTTTGCTAGGAGGATGACTTCCAAGGAGGTAACTGCTGATGGTTTGAGAAGTAGGCTGCCACCTTTCTCTTCAGAGGTGAAGACTTTTGTTCAAAATGACTTTGAGAACACCTCAACTTTCTCCAACATTATTCAGAACACTCAGGATGCTTTAGTTGCTTGGAGAAAGTCTTGCACTCGACATGGGAAGGCAGTTATAGTGTTAGAATTCCAGCTTGATCATATTCCGCCTATCTTGGTTCAGGAGGTTGAGGCTGTGCTGACCAGATTCATTGATTTTGCAACCAAAGAGAAGGAGAACGGAAACGCCTTTCTGGATGATGACCTTCTATAAGATTGATGGTGGGCATTGATTGCCTTTGCTATTTTGGGAGTGAGTGGGAATCTTCTGACTCATTTATTGTACCACTCCTCATTCTGGCAGTTTTTAGGGTTAGGGCTGATGTGGCTTGATCTAAGCCCTCCATTTGATTGTAATCTGAGCCGTCCATTGGACTTGGCCAGCTATAAAAGGGGCATCCCCCCTTCATTTGTACATCACTAGATCAATAGAGAGTAGACATTCTGTTAGAGCAGAAAGATAGCTTAGCATAGTTTGAAGCAGAAGGAAAGTTTTCCCTTGAGAACTTTGTAAGAAGTTGTTGTGAAAACTATCATAATAAAAAGAGCTTTCATTGATGGTGATTTCATCTTTTGTTATGAGTAGCTAGCAAGATTTCTTCGTCCTTCTACTTCAAGTAGTAGCTTAAATTAAAGTACTTTTCGTTTTCATGCAAGTAGACGATAGTTGTGGATTGTGGTGTTTAATCAAGGCAGCTTCGTTTAATCCATACCACTAGCAGCTTGCCGACGGCAAGTTTTCCTTGTGTGGTTGACTGGAACACTTTATAAGCTCAACTTCGGTTATGATTCATGTCTTGGCATGCGTCGTTGTGATGGTGTCTTTATGCTGAATCGTGACTTGAACACTTGTTGCTACTCCCTTGATGATTGCATCGGCTTTGTAGAGGCTGTCCAACGCGAGGCGAAGCAGAGTCTGGTTGAAGTCTGTTGGCGTTTAAATTCGCACCTTTGGAATGCGGATTTGAAAACGGACAGCTATGCACAGATAAACTGCTCTTCAAATTAGGAGGGGAAGCTCCCTCTTGCTGATGGTGTTTGAAAGAAAGTAAACTAAAACTAAGTTGCCTATCTTTTTGGATCAGCTTAGAGCACAAGGTTTTTAAACACAAACGCCGCAGCTGAGATTTTCTGATAAGAAGTTCAACTACGACTAACTTAGACTAAAGACGTTCCTAACCTCTCAAGTAATAGCAGAGCAAGAGAAGTTAGAAATTAACAAGGTAGATTTTCGACAAAATACTTTAACAATCTCTCTCAACAAACACCTACACACTTCACTTTGTAAGCTGAAATAAAGATCATGAAAGCATAACATAGATAACGGAAATCTGAGATTTTAGACCAAGGCAAAAGAGGCTCATGATTTTATTACTCAAATCTCTAAAACAAAACTCCCTTCTAACATGCCTTGAATAAGAAATTGCAGCTAAGGAGGCTTGCAAACTTATTCTTAACACAATAGAAAACAACAATCTCACTAACTCCTTGTTGGCTAAAGAGGCTCAACAATTTGCTTATCACAATACAAATGAACTGAAACTGAATAACAAATAGAAGGCAAAATAGGCTCAGCGTTTTGTTATCACAATAACCATTAAAGAAACTAAATGAGCAAAGGCTCTTATTTATAGAGAAGCAGAGGGTGGGAACCCTAAAATCTCCTTGCTTTCACAATCTAGGGCTTGCTCACCAAGCAAGCTTTATTACTAAATCTAGAAAAGGAATAAACCCTAAAAGCGAGAAAAGCGGGGCGCCAGCTATTACATCTTATCTTCTTTCTATCCTCAAAGAATGGATAAGGATTATTCCAAGAATAGAAAGAAAGCGGGAAAGAAAGCTTCTAGAAGAAAGCTGCTTTAAAGCTCGATCACATCCGCTAGGAAGTTTGAGATTGTGTCCCGGTTCGGTGCATCTATACCATCAACAGCAAAACACCGCTTTTCAAGAATATCTTCGGCATCTGCAATAGATCTTAGGAAATCTTCAATCTCATTGGCCGCTTTATTGAACTTTGCTGACATCACTGAAATATGACCTATCCTTCCGCCAACTGGGCTGCAACTTTGAACAACGTTCTGGAACTGATTTTGCACCTCCTCAAGCCCGACATTCTTGGGCAATGTCTTATGTTTTTCTATCATCCATCTCTGGGCAATCTTCTTGCTGTATTTGTCCTTATGCATATTCCACATCTTTTCACATTCATCCCTTGAAAGAGTTACACTTTCAGGCCATGGGGGAATGGAAAAACACTTTTCAACCATGTCAGGCTTTAAACTGCAAATCAACCTGCCATCTGCTGACTGGATCTCCCTAGTAGCCGGGTTGTAATGCTTAATGCAAGCGATTACGAACTCAAGACTCTGAACTGATATAGGAATAGATGCTGCTGCGAGGAGTCCAGAATGACCCAGGTTCCTGATTGAAGCATTGCCTGCTCTCTCCAAGGCGTGTAGGTCGAACACCGGCTTGACATGATGCAAGTCTGTTTCAGCTGTTTTGATGTAATTGTGAAAAAGTGCTGATTCGGACTTGAAAACATTAGGAGTGTGCCATTTGAAACGAAGAATGGCCGTAAGCTTCATACAACCGGACAAGTCTTGAACAATTTCTATTTTTAGAATGCTGATTTTTGTGCTTCAACGGACGAATTTTTTGAGAATTTTTTCTGAGATATGGGTTTTGTTCAGAATGACGATACAAGACAACCCAGATCGTCCGTTTTCGAAAATCTTGAATTTTGACTGAAAAAGCAGCAAACCCTAATTTCTTCAATTTTTCCCGAAAAAAGCTGGCATCTGGGTTTTGTTCAGAATATCGTTAGAAATGGACCCAGTTGATTGGATTTGCAAACTCTGACGTTTGATTGAAAAGCAGCCAACCCTAGGTTTTAAAAAAAAGCTGCGATATGGGTTTTCTTCGAGAGGCCCGATTCGAGAAGGACCGGATGGTTGAATTTTCAGATACCCAGCGAGGTTTTCGACATGCAGATAAAAGCACTTGCTGCAACTTGATGAGAAGTTCTTGAAAATTCTTGAGGAAGGTAGAGGCAAAAAGACCCAGATAACTGAAAAATTGAAAGCCTTGGCTTTCTGCTTGAAAAACTTGATCTTCTGGAACAGAAAACTTGAAAAAGCAAGGGTTTATGCTTGCTGGTCTGAAAAATCTGATGTAAAACCAGCAACTATGAATTCTTTAATCACAAAAATTTCTCAAACTTGCTGCTCCAACTTTCTCCTCTGGATGCTACCTGCAAAAATAATGAAAAATACATTGAAAAGAAGTGTTAAATAGACTTAGGGTTCGATTTTAGGTTTTGCTTTTTTTTCTGCTTTTATTTCAAAACCCTAAATCTCATCTTCTCAACTTGGACGCCATCTTCTTCTCAAGCAAATTTTGAAATTTGAAAATCTCAAAAAAAACTCTAAGGCATGAAGATTTGGGCGCCTTTCTCCAAGGAGAGCTCCAACTTCACCGATGTTAGCGAATCAAAATTTCAACTTTTTCAACTTTTTCTCAATTTTTAACGTACCACTTAAAAGCCTCGGTTCTGGTTGATTGGTTTGCAGAAGAGTGAGGTAGTTCAACTGCTTGGTGAATTACGAAAAGATATTGCGGAGGCACCTCACTTTAAAACTTGATTCGACCTCCCGAATTCAGGGGAGGCTTTTCCTTCTAGGAAGCCCGGTTTCTTCCCCGGTGTTAGCCATTTTCACGATTTCCAAGTTCTTCCTTCTCTCCCTTTGATCGCCGGTGAATCTTGATTAGGGCTTCACGTTGATACGGTTGGCTGTAGTGTTTTACCGTTGGATGCTTGGTGATTTTTGGCGAGGCCTTCTTGGACGTTACTTCTGCAAATTCCATCATCTGAAGGCTTTAAAGCTTGGGCGCCTTTCTTCAAGGGGGGCGCCCACTTCCATCGGACTTAGAAAATTTTCCAAATTATTCATGTCTTTTACTTCTTCGGGCGACCTTGTTGGATCTTAAGCTCCGAATGTCGGATCGCTGAACGTTTGTGCTCATCGCGAAGCTGACTGAAAATAAAAAGGGGTCCTCTGGAGACACTTTTGTCAAAAAGTGAATTTTCACCCTTCAAAAGGTTGGGCGCCTATCTTGACTGGGGGCGCCCAGTTTACCAACACTTAGTTTATTTTTCACCTTTTTTACTTTTGCTTTGAATTTCTCTTTTCACCTCTCGTCGGACCTTCTGTTCAGCCTTTTGAATCTGATGACTGCGAGCTCCGTTTGTCGTGCTGAATAGCTCACTGCAAAGCCAGTTGAATTCTGAAGACATCCCGTTATAGCTTCGACTGCAAATTCCTCTGTTTGCACCCTTGAAAAGTTTGGGCGCCTTTCTCTTCTTAGGGCGCCCAGTTTCTCCAGACTTAGAAAAATTCATAATTTATTCAACTTCAAGTTTCAGATTTTCACTTTATACCTTCTACTTTGACTTGAATTTGCCGGAGACTGGATCGTCAGATGCTCTGACGGGGATATCCATCGCGAAGCTGACTGAAAACTGAGCAACTTCCATTGGAGACCGTAACCCTAATTTCTTCATCTGGTGCCCTAAAAAGGTGGGCGCCTTTCTTCAACTGGGGCGCCCAAACTTAGCAGACTTAGAAAATTTTCATGACTTCACTTTTCTTCCTCGATCCTCGTGCATGTTCATCATTTCACTTTCTGCTGGAAGTTTTGAATGCTAAAATTAACGCCTGGCAGTCGGATGACCTCCATTGATGACCTCGGAACTCCAGATATGCTTATGAAAAAGCTGAATAGACCCAGTAGGGCAAAGCCCGATTATTTTAAGATTAAATTTGCACCGGCGATACGGACACATTTTGAGCCAATCAAAATGGATTCAGGACCTGTCGGACCAACTTTCTATTTTTTAGAAATTTTACATTTTAGAAAATTTTGCGATATCCGTTCAAAGAAACACAGAAAAACCCAGAAAACTTTACTATTTCGAGAAAATTTCTAAAAATAGCAGTTTTCCTAAAATTTAGGGATGAAAAACTGAGATCTGGGTTTTGTAGGTTAAGCTGCTCTTAGCAGACCCAGATCGTCAGAAATTGAAAAATTTGTGTTTTAACCCTCCATGCAAAACATGCACACCCAAATTTTGACCTTTTTGACTGATTTGACAAGACTATTACTCATTTCTTCAAAATGTCTAAGTGTAACAAAAATTTTAATTTTGGGGTACAACAAAGTCTGCTGAAATTGATCCCACGTCTTGCTTTAGGATAGAACTTAGACTTTCTAAACCCTACACTCATTTCAATTCAGTACATTTTTGGTTAGTTTTAGGAAATTCGTACTTTATTGCCAAATCATTCGCATCACACACAAAAATCCCCTTTCATCATCAATCTGCTGTCAGCTGCCAAGTACTTGTGAACAATTGTGTAAGTCCCCTCGTGAAAACAACAAATCACAACGAACCAACTGAGGGTATTCCATTGCATTGTAGGAACCTTGGAGTTGAACGTACGATCTGTCTTGCAATCTTAGTGTACGGAATACTTTGATCAAGAGAGAATGGAGTAGCCTTTGGATACTTTGTTCTGTTGATTGGTGCGGTCACAAAAATCACATCAACAAGTCCCCTTTGAGATTACCAACAAATCACATCAAGCCAACTGAGACTATGCACTGCATGAAGGAACCTTGGAGTTAAATTCATGATATTATGTTGTACCCCAAAATTAAAATTTTTGTTACACTTAGAAGAAATGAGTAATAGTCTTGTCAAATCAGTCAAAAAGGTCAAAATTTGGGTGTGCATGTCTTGCATGGAGGGTTAAAACACAAATTTTTCAATTTCTGACGATCTGGGTCTGCTAAGAGCAGCTTAACCTACAAAACCTAGATCTCAGTTTTTCATCCCTAAATTTTAGGAAAACTGCTATTTTTAGAAATTTTTTTGAAATAGTAAAGTTTTCTGGGTTTTTCTGGGTTTCTTTCGAAACGGATACTGGCAAAATTTTCTAAAAATAGAAAATTTCTAAAAATAGAAAGTTGGTCCGACAGGGTCCGAACTGATTTTGATTGGCTCAAAATGTGTCCGTGTCCGGTAGATGCCCGATTCGGAATCTTAAAAATGTCGGTTTTGCCCTAAAGATTACAATTGACTTTTCGGTATATGCGGAGTTCGAGGTCATCAATGGAGTCATCCGTGCCTTGATACGTCGATTTTAACATTCAAAACTTCCAGTGAAGAGGTAAACTTGATGAACGTGCCACCGAGGATGAGGAAAAAGTGAAAAGTCATGAAAATTTTCTAAGTGCCTTTAAGTTTAGAGTTGAAGAAAAGTACCTTTTAGGGGCATCGGATGAAGAAATTAAAGGTTCACGGTCTCAATGGAAGTTGCTCGGTTTTCAGTCAACTTCGCGATGGATATCCCCGTCAGAGCATCCGACGATCCAGTCTCCGGCAAATTCAAGTCAAAGTAGAAGGTATGAAGTGAAAATCTGAAACTTGAAGTTGAATAAATTATGAATTTTTCTAAGTCTGGAGAAACTGGGCGCCCTAAGAAGAGAAAGGCGCCCAACTTTTCAAGGGTGCAAACAGAGGAATTGCGGTCGAAGCTATAGCGGGATGTCTTCGAGGAATTCAAGCGGCTGCGTTGAGCTATTGACCGACAAGCGAATACATGAGTCATCGATTCAAAGGGTGAGCAGAAGGTCCGACCCGAGGAGGTGAAAGAAATTCAAAGCAAAAAAGTGAAAAAAGATTGAGAAAAATAAACTAAGTGTTAGTAAACTGGGCGCCCCCAGTCAAGATAGGCGCCCAACCTTTTGAAGGGTGAAAGTTCACTTTTTGACAAAAGTGTCTCCAGAAGACCCCTTTTCATTTTCAGTCAGCTTCGCGATGAGCACAAACATTCAGCGATCCGACGCCCGGAGCTTAAGATCCAACAAGGTCATCTGAAGAAGTGAGGGACCTGAATAAATTGGAAAATTTTCTAAGTCTGATGGAAGTGGGCGCCCCAGTTGAAGAAGGGCGCCCAAATTTTAAAGGCTCCAAATGATGGAATTTGCAGAAGTAACGTCTAAGAAGGCCTCGTCAGAATCAGTCTGGCTATCCAACGAAACACTCAGACAGTCAGTCCGATCAACGTAGCTCCCGAAATCGAAGATTCACCAAAAGATCAAAGGGAGAAGGAAGAACTTGGAAATCAGGAAAAATGGCTAACACTGAAGAAACTGGGCGCCCCTAGAAGGAAAAGCCTCCCGTGAATTCGGAGGTCGAAATCAAGTTTTTAGCAGGAGGTGCCTCCAGAACATCTTTTTCAGAATCAGTCAGGCTTCGCCGTGAATCACTCAGCTCGTCTGTCGGGTTGATCTGTCAACAAGAAATCAGAGGCGAAGTGGCATGTTAAAATGGAGAAAAGTTGAAAAAGTTGAAATTTTGACTAACACTGGTGAAGTTGAGCGCCCCTCTTGGAGAAAGGCGCCCAAACCTTCATGCCTTAGAAGTTTTTTGAAGATTTTCAAAATTTCAAAATTTGCTTGAGAAGAAGATGGCGTCCAAGTTGAGAAGATGAGATTTAGGGTTTTGAAAATAAAAGCAGAAAAAAAAGCAAAACCTAAAATCGAACCCTAAGTCTATTTAACACTTCTTTTCAATGTATTTTTCATTATTTTTGCAGGTAGCATCCAGAGGAGAAAGTTGGGGCAGCAAGTTTGAGAAATTTTTGTGATTAAAGAATTCATAGTTGCTGGTTTTACATCAGATTTTTCAGACCAGCAAGCATAAACCCTTGCTTTTTCAAGTTTTCTGTTCCAGAAGATCAAGTTTTTCAAGCAGGAGGCCAAGGCTTTCAATTTTTCAGTCATCTGGGTCTTTTTGCCTCTATCTTCTGAAGAATTTTTCAAGAACTTCATCAAGTTGCAGCAAGTGCTTTTATCTTGCATGTCGGTGAAAACCTCAGTGCATTCAAATTTCAACCATCTGGGTCCTTTCCAATCAGTCTTCTGAAGAAAACCCATATCGCAGTTTTTTTTCAAAAACCTAGGGCTGGCTGCTTTTTCGATCAAACGTCCAGTTTTGCAAATCAATCAATACAGGTCCATTTCTAGCGGTATTACAGACAAAACCGGATGCCGACTTTTTTCGAGGAAAATTGAAGAATTAGAGGGTTTCTTTGCTTTTCAGTCAAAATTCAAGATTTTCAAAAACGAACGATCTGGGTTGTCTTGTATCGTCATTCTGAACAAAACCCATATCTCAGAAAAATTTCTCAAAAATTCATCCGTTGAAGCACAAAAATCAGCATTCTAAAAATAGAAATTGCACAAGACTTGTCTGAACCAGGGCGAGTTTACAGTCATTCTTCGAGTTTTCTGAAATGGAGTACACTCCTAATGTTTTCAAGTCCGAATCAGCACTTTTTCACGATTACATCAAAACAGCTGAGACGGACTTGCATCATGTCAAGCCGGTGTTCGACCTACACGCCTTGGAGAGAGCAGGCAACACTTCAATCAGGAACCTGGGTCATTCTAGACTCCTCGCGGCGTCTATTCCTATATCAGTTGAGCCTTGAGTTAAATGTCGCTTGCATTAAAGCATTACAACGGCTTCTACTAGGAGATCGATCCCGGCCCGGATAGCGAGGTTGATTTGCAGTTTAAAGCCTGACATGGTTGAAAAGTGTTTTTCCATTCCCCCATGGCCTGAAAGTGTAACTCTTTCGAGGGATGAGTGTGAAAAGATGTGGAATATGCATAAGGACAAATACAGCAAGAAGATTGCCCAGAGATGGATGAAAAAAAAACATAAGACATTGCCCAAGAATGTCGGACGAGGGGAGTTCAAGGACGAAGTTGCCATCATCATCACTTTGCTCAACAGGGTCACTGGTTCCGAGGATGCCACCAAGTTCCAACCTTGGATGTTTTATGCCATACCTCACATTATGAAGAAAACCGAGTTTTATGATTGGCCTACTTTGATTAGTGACTGCCTACATCAACAAATAACAGAATATTTCCAGTTTCATGTATTTCACATGGTGTCATATCTAGTCTACCTGGTGGCCTATCAAGGTCAATTCAGAGGATTGAACACCGAGGGGTCATTGAGCGTTCAACACATATATAATTATTATCCTCAGCTGGAGTTCACAAAGTCGTTGCACCACTACAAAAGGGTGAACGAGGCATTCTTGATGTACACGGTGCGTGACTTAGACAATGAATTGCACGTCCGCATCTCTTCGGTTGCTAGGGCAGCAATGGCGGAATGGGCAGATTGGTTTATACAGTTTCCTACCTTTACCTATCTCAGGGTTTATGGTTATTCAGGTGCCCCGCTAATGTTGCCAAGGTATCCGTCAGACGAGGTCATCTTCATGGAATTCTTGAGGCAAGCTCATGGTGTCCATACAGTTTTAAGAAATAGAAAGAAACCCTCTCTTCACTTTCCATTAGGGTTGGGTATTTATACATGCGGGACTGCTACAGATGCCAAGACAATTGGAGAAGAGTTAGATAAATTCGGTCTCAAATCCTACAGTGAGAGGCGGTCATTTGATCCTCATGGTGTCACGGCTGGCGGTTGGAGAAAATTACAATCATATGCCCGCGCGGAAGATTTTTGGGCTGGCATGCGAGATGAGTTTGAAGTCCGCGGCGTCAGATTACAACGGGATTGACTCTCCATCGGATGAAAGATTGCTTAAATGAAGATATAGAAGGGCTCTCTGATGATGATGAAGATGTTCTTCTACCAATGTACACTCAGAAAAGAATCGAGGATCAGCCTCTTCCACAAGTTAATTGGGCAAACAAGGAATCTCTTTCAGTTGAAGACAGAACAAGACAAGTCGTGGAGTATAGTAAGGTTTTCTTAGTGCTTAAAGGGAAGAACTCTATTCCAGTAGCAGAGCCGCCAAGGATAATTCCCTCTTCTTCTACAGCACAGTCAAAAGGAAAGGGTAAAAGTCAGTCTCAAGATGGCGTCAAAGGATGTAGATCAAATAAAATGTAAAGAAGGTTAGTTTCTTTCCGGGCATAGTCATCTGAGGAGCGGCCCTCGGTTGATTGAAGTTCCTCTTAGCCGAGGCCCATACCTCGGGAGAATGAAGCCCGGGGAGGAGCCACCTTTAGGTTGATACCAATTCACATTGATCTTGATATCGAAGATGATGAAGAGATTGCAGCAGTACCTCCTGAGGAAGTTAGTAAAGATACTACGGTGTCTTGGCTTGAGAACTCCTTAGTAAGGGTTAGGAGAAGGCCTTCATATCAAGTGAGTGTTGATGATCTCGATAATATTTATCAGGAACCTCCTAAGAAGAAGGCAAAGAAGCAAGTTCACTTTGATAGGAATCCTGATAACGAGATTGTTGTAGAGACTGCTGTGCCTCCAGAAGATAAGAATAGAGATGAGGTGAACATGGATGATTTTGTAATGGTCAAGGCTAATCTTGGTAGAAATACCTGACATGCAGATTTGAGTCTCTTCAAAGTTGTATCCGAAAACCTACATGAAAGAGTGTTGAAAGATGGAGAAGACAAGGCAGCCCTCAAGGCCGAAATCAGCAGCTTAAGCTTTTTATTTCTAACCTTGCTCGTGGTTCTTCACAAACAACTCAGTTGCTGCCCCAGGTCTTAGAGACACCAGCTGCTCATCATCAGTTAAGACAGCTGGTCATATGTGGGAAAGAGACTCAGGAGTGGATCGAGAGCTTCATTGTCAGAGGAAAGGAGATCTTGGCTCTGATGTTCCAGTTGAGAGAGAATGCTCATAAACTTCGTCAAAGCATCCAAGGATTTGAACAAACATGGGCTGAAGTAAAACCTAGGCATGAGATTATCATTGCTGATTTAGACACAGCCTACGGTTCAGCAGTTTCAAAGGAGCACAAAAGACAAATCCTTGCATGGAGAGAACGTCATGTTTTCAAAGTTACAACCTATGAGAGGATATCTGAAGAATTCATCACCTACAGGCAAAGGGTGGTTGAAGCTCTCCTTTTCATCAGTGAATTTGTCATAGAGATCCCCTCTCAGTACAATCTTGAAGATGGTTCTTACGTCGGGCTTGAGGAGGTGCAAAATCAGTTC
>VDFB02125982.1:0-38961 GCA_007258455.2 Sequoia sempervirens
AGCAAGATGAAAATCAACCTACTTGAGTCTGATTCTCATTACTACGATCAGAACACACAATACCATGCACATAGGCTGAAAAGAGAGTGCATTAAGTAACCAATGCCATGGTTCTTCAAATTACATATACACACCATGTCTTTGAGGCCTATAGAAAGTTATGAATGGAAATAAAAGTACTGCATCAGAATTCCACTACACCGTGAATTCAAAAAATTTACCAGAACCATCATCCCAGAGGTATCCACATGCATCTAATGTGTTACTCTTGTAAGGGAGTTAACCATAACATAGAATGTAGACTATCCAGCACATGTGCACTGAGCCAGGATAAACTGCCATCCTATCATTCATAAGGTCCAAAAGATGATCAATAAATTTCCTAGAATGACCAAACTCATCCCAGAGATAACCAACTGCATCTAAATCATTATTCTTGTAAGGCAATTACCCATAATATAGAATGTATGGCTATCCAGCAAATGTATATGGAGTCAGGATAAACTGCTATTCTATCAATCACCAGGTCAAAAGGAAGATCAATAAACAAATTCAATTAAGTAGAGAATCAGACATTTTTACAACATGAAAGATTCTCAAACATTCAACATGTATTTACAAAACCCTTTTAGTGAACCTGCTTTTGAATCGTTAGAAATATCATAAATAACATATTGAATCTAGATCATAAAATTTGTTTATAAACAACTGGAAATATGTAATTGTAGACCTTTTTGATTAGACAAGAAGTAAAAACTCTCCAAACTTTTATATAGCCCACCATGCACTTCAACAGTGAAGGTAAGAATATGTAAAGAGTGGAAATTTAACATAGTTGATATCAAAAAGGAAAAAAACTGATCCATTCACCAACTAAATATTATGAGTGCCAGTGTCTTAAAAGAAGAGAGTTTAGGAAACAATCTGATATTAATGAGGAGGACAGCTGGTACCAAATGCTAGTGTTGGAAGTCAAAAGGTCTTCCTCCGTTATCGTCTTTGTCAAGCTCTCTCCTTTGAGTTTGATTGGTCTCTTTAGTCATATTGTCATATGCTTTGTTATGATCTTTAGTTCTTTTTGCTTGACTTTTTGTATGGTCCTTTTTTTTTGGCAGGCTTTTTTGTATTGCAGTCAGTTTAAGTCCTGTCCTCTTTAATCCTGGTCCTGCATTTACTCTGGGAGTGTGGGGATTACTTTTGTTGGTGTCCAGATGCAGTGTTATGTGAAGCATCAAGGAGTTAAATGGAGATGGTGATGGTGGTAAATCATCTAGAGATATCCTTGTTGCTGGTGAAGGTCTGTTGGTTTGTGGAGGTGCAAAATTCTTGGTGCATGATAGAAGGTCTATTCAAGCTCAGGGAAAAAATGAAGGCACAAAAGGGGAGCATGCGGTTACTCTTTCCCTTCTGCCTAATGAGGAGATGATTGAAATTGTGGAGAAGGAAGAATACAGGCTTAAATCAATTGGTATTTTCTTTGTTCACTTAACTCCTGATGAATAACTTTCTTGATAAGTTTTTGATGACTGGTTTTCCTCTGTTTAGGGTAAGAAATTAGGCCTTTATGTTATGTTTTGTCAAAATGTTGTTTGAAGGCTTATTTTTTATCTATATTAAGAATAATAGTATGTAAAAGAGGGTTCTTAATAAAGGTTTCTAGAATGTTGGTAAATTACTCTTTCAATAATATGCATGGGATCTTATTTTAAACCCCAAAGAAGTGGAATTTATATCTTATCCTATGCGGATTGAATTGTGTCTTATAGTTTTTGTTGCTTCAACTGTTAAAACCTTTGGGTGGAGTTATTAAGCTGGAGGACACCAGAGCTTCTCTTCCTCATGAACGCTACAATTTTATTCTCGTTGAAGCATAATGATATTCTTCTGGATTTTATCTCTGTTCCTTTACATGGGTCTTAGCATAAAATTAAGATTATTATTCTGGGAAGTTTAAAGGCCTGTTATAATGTAAAAAGGATAGCCAGATGAGGTTGGCTTCCCTTTGTTAAAATGGGACTAGTGATTCTAATTTGAATCATGTTGATTTTTCTAGGATACTGATTTGACTTTCCTGTTGCTTCTCTTGCACCTCCTTGTTTGGATATGACTTCTAGTGACTACTTTTCCTTTTTTGATTTCTGATGTCAATGGTTAGATAAAAGGCTATTAGATGGATTGAAAGCCTGGGATCTTTTGTCAGCTCTTTTAAACAGAAGTCTTCTATTCAAAATTCTTGTAAAGGGATTGTTGCTAAATCTAACCCAGGCTCTAAAAATAATAAAGAGTCTTCTATAAGACAAAAAACCTCCCTGATTGGTGGTGATTCTGAATTAATTTCAGGTGGTGATAATGGATGTGATTTTTCTATGGATGATGCAAGTTTGTGTCTTCCTCAAATGGAAGACAAACAATGCTATACCCTAATATTTTGAAAGATTATGGGGGAAAATATTCCCCATTCTAGTTAATTCTCTGCCCTCTCTTTAATCTGATTTGATGATGATTTTGAGCTGGAGCTGGAACATTAAGAGGCCTTGAGGCCCATGACAGAAAATATTTGGTTAAGTCTCTTTGCAAAACTAGATCTAAACTTGATTGCTTGTTGCTTCAAGAGATTTAAGTCAGTTGGGTGCTATTTGGAAGGGGTCTGTAAAATCATTTGACCTAATTCTATTGCCTTTTCATCTCAACATGTTAAAAGGGAGGTAGGTTGTTTCCATTCTTCTTAATCCTTCTCTGGACCAAACTGTTGTGGAGCACGGATCTTCTCCTTGTTGTAGAGTTCTGTGGATTGATTGATTTTGGAGGGCAAAGTTTTTGGTATTTGCTCCATATATGTGGAATCGGTTAGCTGTTAAAATGAAGGATATTCTTTGGGTTGTAAGTGGTGACCTTAATATGGTTGAAAATAATATTTGATAAAATTGGTGGTTGTAAATTTGAATGTAAAGGCAATGAAAAAAAAATTGGGGACAAATTTAGAAGGAAAAAATATCTTGTTGACCCTATGATGGGTTGTAAGATGGATAGTAAAGGAATTTGGTTGACTTGGTCTAATTTTCAGAAGAGTAATATGAGGGTGTTTTCTAGATTAGATGGGTTTATGGTGGACAAATCTTTATTTTCTATCCTTCCTATTAAAAATGTCAATTCAGTGCAGGTGCTCCCTACAACTTTATCTGAACAACACCCTGTGGAAATTGAAGTGTTCCCTATTTCTTGTCGTCCTAAGTTTCCTTGTATTTTCAACAGGCTTTATAAACTTAATATCTTGCATTTGAAAAACCCTTCTTGTGCTAACACTTTGTATAATCTTTGGGTTTTGAATTTTGGTAAAATTTCTGAAGGCTCCTATATTAATAGGTGGGTTAAAGCTTTTGAATCTATTGTTTCCTTCATGAGAAGGTTTGGTAAACATAAAGCCAAGGCTAGAGCTAAGAGGATTAGAAGTTTGCAAAAAAAATTAATTTTTGTTGAGAATAAGCTTCACTGCAGTCCTTTTGATGTTTGAAAAATGAGGCCATGGAGATAAAACATTTATTGAGGTGTGATCAGTTTTAAACTTTTATAAGGCCAGAGGAGTTGTGTTTAGATCTAGACTTATGTAGCTGCATTTGGAGAATAAAGGTTCGAGGTTTTTCTTCAAATTTCTGAAAGTCAAGCATACAAGAGAGAATATTTCTGCCATTGATGTGAATGGTACTTTGTTGAAAGAGGATTCTGATATTACAGGTGCTTTCTCTAATTTCTGTGGCAATTCTGATATTACAGGTGCTTTCTCTAATTTCTGTGGGAATCTTTTTGCTAAAGGTGATGAAAATGATGTTGTTAATATTGCTAGTAATATTGTGGCTAAGATTGTTCCTTGCAAACTTAGTCATAGTAGTTCTACAAATGTCTTTCTCTTGATGAGGTTTCTAATGCTATTTTCCACATGAAGGGGAAGGCTCCTAGATGTGATGGGTTTCCTGTGGAATTTTGTAAAGCTAATAGTAATTGGATTAGCAATATTTTGTTAGATGCATATAATGAGGCCATTTTGACTGGTTGTTTGGGAAATCATATTAATAAGGGTATTATTAAGCTTATACCCAAAGGTGCCTATCACCTTATTGAAGGTTTCTTATAAAATCTTTGTTAAAATTTTAGCCTTGAGGATGCAGAAAGAGTTGCCTAGTGTTATTTGTTAAGGGAAAATATATTCTTGATAATTTGGTCACCAGTTGGAAAGGGATGCATTAGGCTATATCTTCTAAGCAAAATGTTTGTATGGCTGTTTTAAATTTTGGGAAAACCTGTGGTAAGATAGAATGGCCTTTAATTCTTCTTATGCTTAAGGCTTTAGCGTTTGGAGAATTCTTTTGTAGAATGGTTAGTGTCGTATTTACAGATGTTTCAGCTCAGACCCGCATCAATGGTGAATTATCTGATTCTTTTCCACTTCACAGGTCTATTAGGCAAGGATGTCGCATTGCCCCTTATCTATTTGTTGTTGTTGGTGAAGCTTTCCATTAATTGTTATAGGATTTATCTTTCGGTCCTCATGTTAAAGGATTGTCTCTACCTTCTGGTGATTTTGTGGTTGAACTTCAGTTTGCAGATGATACATCATTTTTTGCTGAATTGTATAAGGAAAAATTTTAAAGTGTTGGATAATACTAATACATTGGAGGTGTATTGTATTGCTTCTAGTTCTAAGGTTGTTATTCATAAATCTAGCATTTTAAGTTAGAGTACTATTTATCGTAAGTGTCTTTTGGATAGGGAATGGATTTGATATGGACCTGCTGAGATTATCAAGTATTTGGGTATCCTATTTTCTCTTAATCCTTCTTCAAAATGCAGGTGGGAGTGGGTTTTGGATAAAATCAGTAGTAAAATTTCTAAGTGGCAAGGTAATTTATTATCCTTGGCAGGAAGGTTTCATATATGTCAGAAAGTGTTTTCTTCTACTATCTACTTTCTTCATGTTGGCTTGTTGCTTCTTCTCATATTAATAAGCTGAATAAGATCATTAAGATATTTATTTGGTTAGATGGTAGAGGGAACAGGAAAAGGCATGTTGTTTCCTAGGCCCAGTGTGTTGCTCCTAGAGAAGTAGGAGGTGTGGGTCTAAAAGATATTTTTACACATTGAGTTTCTCTTGCAATTAAGTGGATTATAAAAATTGTATGTGGTAATGAGCCTTGAAAGCAACTTCTTAGACATAATCTGTCTATTAGTGTGCCTAATGCGAGCTCTAAATGGAATGGAATGGACTGCATTTGTGAGATATTCTTTTTGGTAATTTCAAATTTTGACCTTCGGGTTCTGCTATATTTTGCTTAATTTGAAAGGCATGGCCATATGTAAAAGGGCTACCTAAAGGTCAAGAGATCTTCTCTATTTCCTAAGATAAGGTTTTGGAATTCAGGTCTACTTGCAGGACCTTGTGTGGCAAAAATCCCTTGTTGGCATCTACTAGGATTGTTCTGCTAATTCTTGGTATAATAAAAGTCTTAAATATATTGATGACATTCTTCATAATGGTAGATTGATGAATTGAGAACTGTTACTGAATGGGTTCGATATCTCTGTTCAGCAAAAGAGGACTTATCCGATGGTTAAAAGATTTGGTCCTGATGGTGTTTTCAACGTTGTTTATTAGAATGATAATCCGTGGGGTAATAAGTTGGTCCGGTCTAAATCAAATTTTTGGATGTCACTCCAAAATATTTATATACTCTCGTCTTTTACTGAAGAATGTTCTAAAAGATTAAACTTAATTTGGGGCGCTTGTAATGTCCCCTACTTGGAGTATGCCTGAATCTGCCTTAAGAGACACTTACACAGCATAAAATTGTCAAATAACATTCCGTAGTAAATTATATAATAAACATTAAACTTAAGACTCCAAAGCTCACAAGAGTGAAACCTAACCTTTCTCATTTTTGGGTGTTTAAGAGTCTTATTTACATACATGTGCCAAAGGAGAAAATGATTAAGTTTCAATCCTCCAGCTTGAAAGGTGTCTTTATGGGATATAGTGAAATTTCCAAGGTTTTCAAGATTATGTTTCGTCAAAAAGAAAGATAGAAGTGAGTGGAGATGTGAAATTTAATGAAGACGCTAGGTTTTCTAAGTCTCCGGAGCCTCCCATGGAAGTTGATGAAATAGAACATGTTGTTATTCCAAATTCTAATCAGCAAAATACAGCAGTAACAACTGGAGATCAGCCAAGTTCTAGTACAACAGCAGATACCACATTGTTACCTAAAACAGCTAGTAAGCCTAGATAGCTTACTCAAATATTGTAGAAAGAACAAAAACAAGTGGAAGCTCCCAAAACTTCTTTCATAGTGAATCATCCACCAAAGAAGTTCCTTAGTTATGTTTTTGATTAGGGGGAAAAGCAGGTTTTGATGGGACCCAAACTATTGCAAACTGGTTTTGAAGGGACCCGTAACCCTGTCAAAGCAAAGCATGCTGCTTAGAAGATAATCCGCATACCAACAGCAGCCCACCAGCAGCAGCAAATAACAAAGAAAAAAGACTACATAGGCTACATCAGATAAGAAAACAAGGGACCAAGATCCCTTAGCAACCAAGTTTTAATCGGGACCTAGAACCCTTAGGTAAACAAAGAAACCACCTATGTCAGTCAAGCATCAGCAAACCAAGCCACTCAGGGAAGACACCACTGAGCCAAGAAAAACAGTAACAAGGGCAGCAAAGGCTACCAAAATCTCCAAAGAAAACTGGGAAATGATTAAACACAGCCCAACCAAAAAGAACAGCTCTAGGCGCAACCCAGCCAACAACAAACCCTTGAGGCCCAAGAACAGGGGGGTCCCAAGACCAAGGGGCAAGACAACCCCAAGAAGAAACCAAAGAACAGGGCCCAGAGCCCACAACAAACAAGAACCAACAACCAAAGTAAGCAGCAACAAACAGAATCCAGAAGGACGACCCAGAATAGCCAACAGCAAAGAGAGCTCAAAGAAGCAAGAGGGACCCAAGATGAAAGGAGCCAACAGACAGACCAACACAAGAAGCACACCAGCAACCCTAACACACCAATTAGAGCCAAAAATAGGCCAATCCAAAGGCAGAACTTCCACTAGGACCCCAAAGCAAACAAAAGAACACTCCCAATAAAAAAGAAGCAAAGAGACCCACCAACTGGCCACCGCAAGAAGCACAAATGGACCGGGAGGAACCAAAGAAGCTGCATGGACAACACTATCCAGCGCATAAGCACCTCACATGGCAAGAGAAGAAGGTAGAGTAGCCTCCCAAGCGACACCAACAGGACCAAACACAACCCCTGCAAGGCCGCCAACACTAGCAGAAAGCAAAGGAGGATCCACAGGACGAAAAAAGACGGGCAGCGCCGGCACAAACGACAACACCAAAGCTCGCACCAACAACAGAAACCCGAAAGTCTTCATCATCATCATCGGCCTCATCGTCTTCTTCAACAAGTTCAAATTTCAAACCTCCTCCCCGCACACTCCCACTTCCGCTCTCCATTCCATCCAATGTGTCTAAAGGAAGTCTTGTCTTAAAATGTTTTCATTAAGGCATGTTTGGTTGATAATGTCTCTTTAAGTAAGTTTCTTAGTTATGCTACTTTAATGTCTTCCATCATTAATCTAGAGCCTTCTAGTTTTTAAGAGGCAAATTCAACACAAGGGTGGCAAGATGCCATGATAGAGGAACATAACTCCATTATAATGAATGATGTTTGGGAAATTGTGCAAGACCAAAACAAATGTCAGTGATTGATTCCAAGTGGTTGTACAAGGTGAAGCATGTAGTGGATGAGAATATAGAAAAGTACAAGGCTAGATTTTTTGCACAAGGGTTCTCTCAAAAAAAGGGAGTTAACTATTGTGAGACTTTTGCTCCATGTGCAAGATACACTTCTAGCAAGGTAATTATGTCTCTTATTATACAAGTAATTGGTAAAATATTTGATGATATTTACATTGAGCAATGTGCCCAATATGTAGTTTACAGAATTTACAAAAAATGGGAAGTTTCTAAAAAGAAACTCCAGATAAGATCAGAGACGATCTTATCACTAATTTACAATAATTTACAATTGTTGAGCATTAATAAATAAATAATAAATATTATTTGAATATCTCTTGCATCTTAGTTTGATCGGTTTTTTATATCAGATGGATGTATTTTTTTGAATGGCAATATAGAAGAAGTGTATATAAATCAATCTAGAACGTTTGAGGTGCATGGGCAAGAGACCATGTATGCAGGTTGTAAAAGGCCCTGTATGGGCTGAAGCAAGTACCATGTGCTTGGTACTCACACATTGAATAAATACTTCTTAAAGTCGTGCTTCTCCAAAACTGCTTCAGATCCTAATCTTTATTATTTGTTTGATAAATCTGATCTTTTAGTTTTAGTCTTGTATGTGCATGACCTAATCCTTCAGGAAGCAATGAGAAGCTCATTGCATGGTGCAAGGGGAGTTGGCATCCAAGTTTGATATGAAGGATATTGGCCTTATGCACTATTTTCTCAGTTTTGAGGTCTGGCAGGGTACAAAAGGCATCTTCCTAAGTCAAGGTAAGTACATATTAGAGATTCCAAAGAAATTTCAGATGATGGACTGTAACTGTAAGATCCTTGCCACTCCAATGGTTCCAAATATGAATTTGATTGTAGATTTGGAATCAAATTTGGTGGATCCTTTTGTGTACAAGCAATTGATAGGTTCCCTCATGTATTCAATAAATACTAGTCTTGATATATGGTTTGTAGTGAATATAATGAGCCAATATGGTTGAGTCAAGGCAAATTCATTGGATTATTGCAACACATGTACTATGATACTTGAAGGGCGCGATTTATTATGGATTGAGGTATGTCGATGACAGAGAGTTTATGTTGCAAGGTTTTGTGGATTCAAATAAGCAGTTGATGCTGAGACTAGGAAGAGCATTTTAGGCTTTTGCTTCAGTTTGAAGTCAAGTATGATATCCTAGTTCAGTTGGAAGCAGGCAGTAGTAGCATTAAGTTTAGCCAAAGTAGAGTATATAGCAGCTTCTTCTGCCAGTTGTGAAGCTATTTGGCTTTACAAATTGATAGCAAAAATTATTGATTGGATGTTGGTGTACTATAACCATCAGAGTTGCTTCAAGCTCTCTAAGAATCTAGTGATTCATGATTGCTCCAAGTATTTAGACATTTGGTATCATTTCCTTAGAGTCAGAGTTCAAACGGGAGCAGTGGTTCTTCAATAAAGCATAAAGAGATCTTCTAGTCTATTTAGCTTTCTTTACTTTAGTTTTTGTGAGTCCAAAAGATTATTTTGGTCTATAAAGAGATCTTGCATGCATAACTTAGCAGCAGGAAAAAATATCAAATACAAATGAAGAACAATATTTGAGTGTAATTCAGTTTCATTTTAATAAACAGTTTTATAAGTGTTTTTTCGTTTGTATTTTGAACTATTTTCAGCAGTGTGTGTTCGCAAGTTTGTTTGTTTGTTTTGATTGAAGTTTTGGTTTGCAGTTAGGATTATTTTGCTTAGTGCAGAATCTGTTTATTATGGCTGAACTTTAACACAAAGAAGATTCATAATAGTTTTAAGATTATAAAAATTTAGGATATAATGGTGGAAAGGTAAAATAATAAAGTTACTACATATAGTTACTTATGTCATGCACATGAAAAAGATATGGAGACTAAGGTTAAAAGTGACAATAACTATGACTCAAAGCCTGAGTATGTGCCTTATTTTTGCAGCTTTATGCAAGTAATCTATCACAGACTGCACTTTGGGACAAATGCATCATCCCTACTGCTTCAAGCCTCCAAGGATAAACTTGGCAATCCTACCTTCCTTTGAAATGAAGTTGGACTGAACTTAATTTTCATACCTTGCTCAGTAAAGTCAATTAGGAATAGTACTGGAATTTCACCAAACAGTTTGATATGCAATAAAAGATATTTTTTGTAAATGCTGCAATAAGGTTTATGTTCCTTTAGATAAGGAAGTGCTGCAAGGCATTGTAATTTTTCATAAATATCTTGTTCATATTTTATATATTGGTTCAACGACACTCAAAATGAACAGATTTTGTAATAGTTTATGTTCAGTTAGAAAATAGTTTGACATTGCAGAGTGGATATACATCAGCATTTGCATGTCAGATTCTCTGCTTTTCAAAGACATAGACTTCATTTTCAAACATAATTAGAAGCCAAAGATTTCCCAGACGAATATTCCAGTAAAACAAAACTTTTCCTCTATATTCCATTCTTTATAGCTTAACAGATTTTAAATTCCTAGATCACCACTACGAGTTATATACAAAAAATGATTTTGGCTGCCCATGCTCTTAAGTTTAACTCCATAATGTTGCTAACCTAATCTACTATTGCCTGATGCATAAGGGCATGTTTCTCCTGCATCACTCTTTGATATTTTACAGCCCTAGTCCTTTGAAACATAATTTTAACTTTTACGCTCAGATTTCTGTATTGAAAAATCAGGGCAGATCAGATCAAGGAAAGAAGAGATTAATAACAGGGCAGACCTGGTTTGTAACAGCAGGTTGTTGCCACACTTTTAGCAGGCCTTTTTCATATATCGTCATTGGGATCTCACAGTATTACTATCATTAACATCCAATTTCAGCTACGTTGAAGTGTTTACAGTGCTTTTTTTCTGGCTATTTTTGGACCAAACAATATTTCTGTTATATAACTGCAGTCTTCTTTGTTTATGGATCCCATCCATGCATGATGCAACCTTGTAAAATTGTTTTCTACTATTGTTATGTGTATAAACAGAGAAGTTACCAATATTATTGACTGGATTCCATTAGTAAGAGAAACTCAAAGTCTCAAACATCTCCTGACAAGAAGAAAACAGTAGTACTAAAATACCTTCAGTCTGAGGGTCTTCTACAAATCGCTTTAAACAATCAACAAAATTTGTCCCATTAAAAGGATCACCCCCAATTCCAACACACGTTGATTGCCCAAGGCCAACAGCAGTTGTTTGGAAAACCTGCCAATTTAAACAGAAAATAAGTACAAAACACTCTAAATCAGACTTGACAAAGTTACAAGTTCTAGATAATTATTCTGTCATACCGCTTCATATGTAAGTGTGCCAGATCTGGAAACAATGCCAATATGGCCTGGCTTGTGGATATAGCCAGGCATAATACCAATTTTGCACTCGCCAGGCTTGATAATTCCAGGGCAATTTGGTCCAATAAGTCGAGTCTTAGTTTGCTTGTTGAGGGCTGCTTTAACACGTACCTGTTAATCAGAATTAAAAAGGGTTCTTTGGAATCATTTAAATATTAAATTGTTTTAGTAAGTTTATGATCATTAAAATACTCATGACAAAAAAAATAGATAATGTGCACAAGTAAAATTACTGTACATATATTTTCAGATGCCAGTAATTGCAAGCTATTGAAAATGTTAAAAACTTGACTCGGAAAAATGGTTACTGAAACTAATGGTCCACTTTAATAAAGATACTTCAGTACACATTGAATCAAAGATGGTACATATTCTAAATCTTGGCAGCTGCAAATTGAGTTTCAAATTTTGATGCAGTGTTATTTAGAGAGTGTTCAACACTAAATGCTAGGAGAGCTTCAAAAAGGATTAAATTTACATTTAAATTCAAGAGAAAAGAGAAGGCTTGAGCAATGAGAGCAAATGCATTATGCTCACAACTTAAAAGTCCACAAGCAAAATAATTAAAATAAGAATTTTTAATTAATAAATTATAAAACAGAACTGGTAAAAACATGGTTCTTCTCTGCAACTGGTAAAAACATGGCTCTTATCTGCCGCAATGAGGCTGAATGCATCATGCTTCTAAAAATACCCTAGTTTTAAGTATTGAAAGACAGATGCCTTGCTTAAAACGGCAATTCATATTTATAGAACAAAAATGGGTAACTCTAGAAACCATATCAACTATCACCAATTAGTCTTTAGTCTTTCCAATATAGAATCAACTAATCCATACGTTCAACAGGAAACTCTAAATACATAAAAGTGATATTATTTTTTGTGCTTAATAAATAAAGTTCCTTTCCCAAAATCAGTCAAGGAGGCAGAAATGATCAGCACTTTGTTTCCGCTTGCATTTCTTTATTACTGAAATCCTACTTGCTTTTCATAACCTAGAGTAATTTTACCATAATATTTCTCATGTAGTTAGTTTTATTTTTTAAGTCACATTGACTTACTAGTCTTGATCATTTGTGGTTATTGATATTTCTTTCGTTCTTCCTGAACATGTCCAGACAACCACAGAAATGTACTAAGAAGTCCCCTATATGGTATAAAACAAACAGAAAAAAAGGAACAAGCATTTGAATGTATACAAAATACAAAAAATAAAAAAGATAATTGAGATTTACCAACAATCAAATTAGGTTAAAAGGACCCAAGTTCACAATCATGAATATCAGCCATGAGAAGCACGCATGCAAATGAAAGCATGAAAGAAAGGGACTGAAGTACATTGCTTTGAAAGGACAGGCTTGCTATATTATTACATTGTGCTCAGCTGTAGTGAGAAAGAAATAATAATATGCCATTTTCAAAAAAATGCAAACAGTTCTGAAAGATGATTATACAAAACTAGTGTTTACAAAAACACACCAAATAAAACAAGAAAAGTAAGTCTGTTCTTGATAATTAATAACAATCAGAACAAAATGTGTTATCAACCAAAATTGGAAATACTCTGGTTTACTGAGGTTAAAGTTATAGGATCTAAATTGACCAGAAACACATTATTTGACTGTGTCCTAATACTTTTCCCTCCAGAGGTGTCATGACAAAACCTTTTTGAATATGAAGTAACTTAACCTAGAATCTCGTAGACCAAGGAAAATTAAGAAAAGATCACATAAGTAATAAAAAGCCATAAATCAAATGAATGAAAACTGTGCTGCTTACAAAAAAAAATGGGTGCACACGAGGGTTTCCGGCATTTCGATGCTGCATCGTGGGCTAGGGATGCAGAAGAGCAGGAGTGGCCATCGTTGCAGGATAGGATCAGAAAGGCACCGCAGTTTCAGGAGGATAGAAGACAGAATCCTGTGCATGACAAGGAGGAGCAATGGGGAAGAAATTTGAGGAGAACTCGGGAAAATAGAGGCCGAGGTTTTAACAAGCCAAGGACTGGCAGGATTAGGAGGAACCCTAGGCGGCATGATCCTCCATGGATTTCAGGTTGGCGTTGTGAGCGGCTGGGATCTATCCCACGGCACGAATCAAGGAAAAGGAACAGATTGCCTTCTAGGTATGGGAGGTGAAGGCATAATGAGGTTCTCAGGGGAGTCCGGAATAAACAAAGAAATATGAATCCCGGATAGAAGTAGAGAGTTGGGAAAGGGGAAGTTTGAGAGTCCAGGCATCCAATAGAGATGGGTGGAAAAGAGTACAAAGGCCAATCAAGATTTTCTGCCAGCGAACAGGCAAGGATTCTCAATGCAAGGCTCACCAAAGGTGGCCAAAGAGAATGATTGCATCGATTTGGAGATCCCATCGATGATAACTGAATCCCTAAGATTCAATTTGGAAGACAATGCAATCTCGGCCAAGTGGTGGGGGGATAATTGCACAAAATCCCGAAAGCGGCAATGGTGGGAGGGAAAATGGCCAGGAAAAGTAAGCATTAAATTTTTGGCAAATAGTTTTTTCTTGGTCCAATGCAAATCCTCTGAGTTTAAATTGGAAATCTTAGCGGCGAAGCATCTCTCAATGGAAGGAAACGGCTTTTACTTTATGAATTGGGTACGGCGCTTTGACCCTGTGACATTCACTCCGGATGGCATGCATGTTTGGGTGAACTTTGAAAATCTCCCTTCGGAGCACTGGTCAAAAGCGGCACTGGAGCATATTGGGGCGGCTCTGGGACCAGTGTTAGGGGTGGATGAAGCTGCCCTAAGGGACGGGAACGAGGGCAAGATGAGAGTGCTAATTGAGGTGGTTCCTTGGAGAAAGCGGTGGGACGGGATAAAATTATCTCATAATGGGGAATCATGGCTACAGAAAGTGGGGTGGAATTGGTCTCAATGCCAGTCGACTATTCTGAAGATGTGGGAAAGAGATGGTTACAAGGCAGTGAACAATATGGCCCAGAAAGGGAAAAAGATTGCAGAATCGGATGAAGGCTCATCAAAAAGGCAGTTGGGGGAGCATAAAAGCTCCATGTCATTGCAGGAGGCGCAAGAGAAGGGGAAGACTCCTTCGGACACAGGAATGCCAAATCTAGATAAGGGAGGCAAACCTTTGGGGCTGGCTCTAACGAAAAATAGTAATCAGGTGGTTGATCCTAAAAATGATCAGAATGAAGGGGATAAGAGATTGGAAAAGGTAATCAGTGAATGAGAAACTATTCTAGAGGTGGGGAACAAACTCAAAGAGCTTGCGGGGGAAGCGGTGGGGCCAAGTCAAGAAGGAAAAGACTCTGATCAGGTATGGGAGGACAAGGAGTGGGAAGATGAGCAAAACTTACAGATGATTTTGTATGGGGAAGCGCCATGGGAGGAGCATACTACGATGTCTGAAGGAGCTTTGCCTGTTGATTTACAAGAGAGGGAGGAGTTAGTATCGGTTAGAATTCTAGAGCAGTTGGAGGAATTGGATTCTGGTGTAATGATAGCCTCTAAAACCAGTGTAAAGAAGAAACTGGGAGTACAAAAGCAAGGCAATGGGAAGTGTACTCCAGATTGTGGTGAAAGGAGGAGGGTAGGGAGGAAAACGAATGAGGAAAAAAGATCTTTGGCAGGGGAGTCTGCTGGCCAGCAGAAAATAACTTGGCATCTCAAATTAGGGAAGGGTTGCTCCCTTCCCGAGGAGCAATGAAGTTGATTAGTTGGAATGTTAGGGGCTTAAATGCCCCTAACAAGCAGCATCTACTCAGACGCTTAGTTGAGGACAAATCGGTAGAGGTAGCGATCATTCAGGAGACAAAGTTGAATAACGAGGAGTATGGGAGGTTGATGTCAAAGCTGAAGGTTTGGCAGTTTTCAATGACTAAATCAAGTGGAGCATCAGGTGGAATCCTGACCATGTGGCACTCTCATATGGTACAAGTGGAGGAATTAGTGGCTAGTAGATGGTGGTTGGCATGCAAGGTGAAAAGTTTGCATTCGGATCTTAACTTCATTCTTATAAATGTTTATGGGCCCTCAAGTTGCACCCAGAAGAGGAAGATTTGGAGAGACATGGGGTGTTTTTTGCAGGAGTAGAAGAATTTGTGGTGCATTCTGGGAGCGGACTTCAATGCGATATTGAGAGTTGAAGACGAGCGAGGTGGGGTAATGAGGAAGCTTCAATCCCAATCAGATTTTGAAGATTTTGTGAATCAAAATGCTTTGTTGGAAGTGCAACTGTCAATCGGCTCTTACACCTAGACGAATAGAAGGTTGGGTTTCAACGGCATTGCAAAGAAACTGGACACGTTTTTCTTCTTTGGTGATCTCTCGTCTTTTCCATTTTTCGCAGGAAGGAAGCATATTACCTTTCTCACGTTCGGATCACTATCTAATAACTTTGGAAATATTAGGGGAAAGGAAAGCAATGCACTGCTTGTTTAAGTTTGAGAAGATGTGGCTCAAGGATCTTTCATTCCCTCAGAAGGTAGCAGATTGGTGGAATGGGATGGTGGTGGAAGGCAAAGGTCTATTAGAATTGTGTGCAGGCTGAAGGGTCTGAAGTAGAAGATAAAAGAATGGAATCGTGATTGTTTTAGTAACATTTTTGAAGAAAAACGAAGGCTTGAGGAATAGCTTGGGAAAGTAAATGAGAAAGTTATGATGGCTAGTATGTGTGAGGATCATTTTTTGGAAGAGAAAAAACTACTAAAGGACTGGGCTAAGGTTCTAGCAAGAGAAGAAATTTTTTGGGCCAAAAATCTCAAGAAACATGGGTTAAAGAAGGGGACCGCAACTCAAAGTTTTTTCATAATTCTACATGGGCGAGAAGGGAGATCAATAGAATTACAAGTCTAAAGAAGTTGGACGGGGGCCTGGTTGAGGGACAAGAGGAGGTGGCAAAAGTGGCGGTAGACTATTTTCAAAACATTCTCAATAATTGGGAAGGCTCGAATAGAGGGCTGCAACAAGAATTGTTGATTGGGATTCCATCACTGGTGACGCAGGATCAGAATAGGGTTCTTCTTAGTCCTTTTTCGATGGAGGAGGTGAGGCAAGCAGTGTTCCAACTTCACTCGGATAAGGCGCCAGGACCAAATGGCTTTCCTGCATGCTTCTTTCAAACCTTCTGGGATATAATTGGGGCTGAGGTGTTGGATGCTTTGGAAGAATCTCGGGCCTCTATCATGCTGCTCCGCGAGGTGAATAACACTTTCTTGGCTTTAGTCTCAAAGAAAGAGAAACCATCCTCTTGATGAGTTTCGTCCTATTGCATTATGCAACACACTTTACAAAATCCAAGCAAAGGCTATGGCCAATCGACTGAAAGCCATCATTCCGGGACTAATTTTAGTGGAGCAATCGAGGTTTGTTTTGGGGCAATCAATCTTTGATGGGATCATTATAGCTCAGAAGGTGATACATTCAATACAAGCAAGTGGCCGTCCGGGTATGTTAGTAAAGTTGGACATTAGAAAAGCATACGATATGGTAGACTAGCGCTTTCTATGCTTGGTTCTCAAGGCATTTGGATTTGATAAAGTGTGGATTTCTTGGATGTTCACATGCATTTCTTATCTGCAGTACTCAATTTTGGTGAATGGGGAGCCATTTGGCTTCTTTCAGGTGTCTAGGGGTCTGCGCCAAGGTGATCCCTTATCACCTTTTCTTTACATTTTGATCACGAAGGCCTTAGGTCGTTCGTTGAAGAAAGTTGTGGAGAGCAAAGGATATAAGGGAATTCAGGTGACCACTAGATTGTCGGTGGTGTCTCATCAACAATTTGCTGATGACACACACTATGTTTCGCCACGCCTTGCTTACAGGATGTATCAACTTTGAAGAGGATTTTGGCAAACTATTCAGAGGCTTTAGGTCAAAAGGTAAGTGAAGAGAAATCCGATTTTTTTTTCCTTAATACTGATCCCAGGGTGGGTGCGCAGTTGGCGAATTGTCTAAATTTCAAGGTTGGGCAGCTACCTATGACATATTTGGTTCTACCATTAGTGAAAGGAGTTCGCACAGGTTTGTTATGGGATCCCTTGTTAAACAAGGTGAACAACAGGCTTTCTTCTTGGGGGAGTAAGTGGCTTACGTGGGCTGGGCAGATCGTAACGTTGAAGGCCATGATTTCGGCCTTCCCTATCTACCTCCTTTCATGCTTGGCTCTTCCAAATTGCAAGGTTGCTTAGATCAATTAGTGTATGTGAAGATTTTTCTAGCAGGGTGTCTCAGCGCAGAAGAAATTTCCCTTGATAGCTTGGAATACGATTTGCAAAACTAAAGGCTCGGGTGGTGTAGGGTTGAAAGATTTATTGACACAGAATAAGACTCTGGGGGTGAAGCTAGTATAAGGTATGTTTACACGCAATTAGGCGAAATGGGCAAGGATTCTACAATGTAAATATTTGGAGGATGACAGAGTTGAGAGCATTCTTTTGGCGGCCAACCTTCCAAATGGCTCTAGGGTGTGGAATTTTATGAAGGTGTGTCACCATATCATTCTAGACAATCTTTCTTGGGATATAAGAGGGGAGAAAAGCCAAATTTTGGGAAGATTCGTGGGGTGGCTATCCAAGTTTAGACAGCTGCTTGGGGTTGGAGCGAGCAAAGCACATTCTTTCACACGCTTGGGGTGTTCATGTGCAAGATTATATGGAGGTAAGACTAATTGAGGGCGTTCAGAAGTTTGAATGGTGTCAGGTGGATTCGAGATTGCTTTCTCCGAAAGATGTTTTACTTTTGTGTGAAGAGTTGGAAGGTAGAGTGGTGACTCTTAGAGATGGAGAAGACACTTTGATCTAGGTGAGCTCCATCTCGGGGAAGTATGTGGCTCAGGATGGATACAAAACGCAGGTGGTGGAGGAGGCTCCCCCCTCCCTCCCTCTGCACTTATGCTGGGATAGTGCTTGCCTCCCTAAAGCAGGGACCTTTGTGTGGGTTGCCTTTAAAAAAAGGATTCTTACCGCGGATAGATTCAAGAAAATGGGGTATGCTGGTCCATTGCGGTATGTAATGTGTAAAAGGGAGGAGAAAGATGTTGATCATCTGTTGGGGAGGTGTCCTTTTGCTCAAGCCTGTTGGCGGTGGCTTTGCGCCAGGTTGGGTTGGAGTGGGGCTCTACCGAATGACATTCGTTCTTTCTTTACGGCATGGCCAGTTCTTTGCAAGGAGTCGTTGTATCATGAACTGTGGATTATCAGCCCTTCCTTGGTCGTCTGGGAAATATGGAAGGAGAGAAATCGGAGATTATTCTCGAAGAAGGCAAGGATGTTTCCTGCATTCTTAAATCGGTTGGAAGCAGCAATGGTGGAAGTAATGAATGGGAGAGTGGCTGCAAAGAAGAATGATGATTGGCGCTTCACAAATTGGGATGCCAGAATAAGATAGGATTGGTTTGGTTCGGATATCCCCAAGCCTGGTGAATCCAAGAGTGAAGGGAAGAAGACGAGCAGAAATAATGCCAAATGGTCTCCACCTAGGAAAGGTTGGCATAAAATGAATTTTGATGGTGCCTCAAGGGGAAATCCGGGCATTTTTGTTTTGGGTTGTTGCATAAGGGATGACTCGGGTGTAGTGGTGGCTGAGAAGTCAGAACCCCTTCTGGTAGGTACAAACTCAGTGGCTGAACTTCGTATGCTAATAAGTGGTTTGAAATTGTGCAGACGCTTGAATCTTCAAAAGGTTGAAATAGAGGGAGATTCGTTGGTAGTCATACAAGCCTTTCGGGAGGGTAGGATGGCAAATTGGAGACTTCAAGCTCTATTAGAGATGGCAAGTCAGGTGGCTAGAGGTTTTTCAAAATTCTCTGTGAAGCATGTGTTTAGAGAGGCTAATGAAATGGCGGACAGGTTGGCTAACGAGGGTGCAGATGGGATTTCGTTGACAAGGATTGAGGGAATGGTGTGGGACATGGCTGAGGCCTTCCCTCTGCGTGGCTGCCGGGTGGAGAGTCTTGGGTCTTTGGTGCTGCAGGGTGATCAGGGGCAGACAGCATAGTGCCTGGCGGACGCGATTATGGAGGGTGACGGCAGAGGTATATTGTGATGTGTGGGCATTTAATGCTAAATGTGTTGTATGTTGTTTTGGATGGGACGGCTTGTACAGCCCCTGGCTGGTTGGAGATCGTTCGAAGGCAGTGGTGTAATTGAGGATGGGACATCCCCGTTCTTTTGGTTGGATGACAGGCATGTTCGGTGCTTCTGGGTTGAGGGGTCTCCACGTATCAGTTTTTTTACTCTCGGTGTTTCCAGCAGGTTGGTGAAGATGGTGTTGGCATTGCTGGTTGCTGGTCTGGGGTTCAGGCTTCGTACTCAGGTATTCATTTTGGGTGGTTTGGGATAGCTGTGTATGTTGGGAGTCTCTGGAAAATTCTGCCATTAATGGGCATGCTGTAAATCTCTTTTTGCTATCAATAAAATAATATTTACCTATCAAAAAATAAATAAAAGACCATAAATCTTTTTACCATATCATGCTGGGGAATGCCTTCAGTAATACAAACAACCAAGTCCAGCTCAGCTTCCATTGCCTCCAAAATAGCTGCAGCAGCAAATGGAGGGGGAACATAAATGACAGATGCATTTGCCTTGGTTTCGGCCTTTGCTTCTGCAACACTATTAAAAACTGGAAGACCCAAGTGTTCTGTTCCCCCTTTTTTGGGAGTCACTCCACCAACCTACACAAAATGCACAAGAATAATATCATAATATGCCATTTGTAAAAATTCCTTCTTCAAAAGGACTTTAAATAAGTTAGATTAGACATTTGACAGGAATTAAAAACCTGCAACTCAATGCAACACGTGTGCAATAATCTAGACAAGAATCAAAGCAACAATGAGCAATAAAGCATTTCTTTGAGAAAGAACTTTCTAGATTCATGTGGTAACTAACGGGACATACTAGTAAGATGAACCCAAACCAAAGGCATCGCATATTAATGAGAGTCGAGACCAAGCCAAACAGACCTCTGACACAAACAATCCTTATTTTTTGTACAATGGGTTTAATCTCCACACCAATCTTCTTTTTTCTTCTTTGTTTTTTCTATTTTGTTTTAGTGAACAAAGAACAAGTTACAAATAAATACAAACCCTAGGTGTGTGTGTTTAAGACTTTAAGTTTTTTGTTGAACAAACCCTAGGCATTCTTGCAAAAAAAAAAATAGTTTTATAGTTGCAAACTTGCAAACCCTAGGTTTTTTAGTTTTATTATAAATTATACTTTGAATGCTAATTTTTTAAAATTTATGTGTTATTGCAGCATTGTTTATAATATATATCTATAAATTGTCTCCATCATATTCAATTTCACCATGTCTCAAGGTAAAAGAGATCCTTGTTGGAAACATGCCATTATTACCCCTGGGCAAAAAAAAGGAGAAATACAATGTTTTCATTGCGAAACTCTTTTTCTTGGGGGTGGCATTAATAGATTGAAATACCACCTTGCATGTATACCGTGCCGAGATGCTAATCCTTGCACAAAGGTCCCTATTGAGGTAATGCGTGAAGTGCAAGTGCAATTGGAAACCTTTGAGCAACAAAAAGAGTTAAAAAAGAAGCAAAAAGATGAGATGGCAGCCATGCGTGGAGTTGGAGATTCGAGTTCTTCCATGCCTAAAATTCCTCCAGGGTCTTCACCTTCAGTTGTTGGTAGTGGTAGTGGCAGTGGCAGTGGCAGTGGTAGCGTTAGCAAACTTAGCATTGGGCCCAGAGTTCGTGGATCTAGGCTGGATTCATATATTTTGCCACGCACTACTCCGGGTTCCCAACCGTCTCTTGAGAGCATGGGTTGGAACAAGGATAAACATGATGCAGCCAAAGCCGCAATTGGAGACTTCTGGTTTTATTGCGACATTCCATTTCATGCAGCCAGGTAATTCTTCTTTTGTTTTGTTTTAAAATATATAGCTTGTTGCTTGATAGTTGATTCTTTATCTCTTGAATTTTATTTTTAGAGCTATGTTGAATTCAAATTGAAATTATACATTTTTCAATACTAATTAGTAATTACTAAATTTAATTTATTTGTGTTAGGTCTCCATATTGGCAAAATATGATTGATGCAGTTACTGTTTGTGGGGCGGGGTTCAAAGCCCCTAATGATGAAGAGATAAAAGGCCCCATTTTGTCCCAAAAAGTGGCTGATGTGAAAGTCAGAATAGAGGAGCAGCGAGAAATTTGGAGGACGAAGGGTTGCACCATCATGACTGATGGTTGGACCGATAGAAGAAATAGGACATTGCTCAACTTTCTTGTTTCTTCCTCGGGTAAATATTTTACTTCCTAAAATGCATTGCTTTAATGATTAACAATCAAGATTTTAAATTTATATTTAATTGAATCATTTATTTTGTTTCTTTTTCAGGTGGTACCGTGTTCATTAAATCTATTGATGCATCCGGCAACTCCAAAAATGCTGAATTCCTTTGTGAGGCTTTGGAGGGTGTCTTGGCTGAGGTAGGGGAGGAGAATGTGGTGCAAATAGTGACGGATAATGCAGCAAATTATGTTGCTGCAGGTAGACTATTGATGGATAGGCACCCATCATTATTTTGGACACCTTGTGCCGCTCATTGCCTTGACCTCATATTGGAGGATCTTGGCAAGCTTGACTGGATCAAAGCATGTGTAGAGACCGCAAGGAATATTTGTAAGTACATATATAATCACACATGGGTCCTCAACCTTATGAGGCAATACACGGGGCAAAAGGAGTTGGCTCGCCCTGGGATAACACGCTTTGCTACCAACTTCATCACTCTACAATCCTTACTGCAGTCAAAGGGAGCTTTGAGGCGGATGTTTGTTAGTGAGGAGTGGGCTTCCTCAACATATTCTAAGACAAATGCAGGGATAAGTGCGTCAGGTTGGATTTTTGATGAGCAGGGCTTTTGGGTGCCTACTAAGGAGATTGTCAAGGTAAATGTAATAACTAATAAGTAATTAGTTTAGTAATTCTACATTATATTTTATTATTTTCATTCTTGTTTTTATTTTATTTGCTTTTTTTTGTTAACTCTTACTTATGTCAATGTTTCATAATAATTGCAGGTCACAGAGCCCTTAGTGGTTCTATTACGAGTTGCTGATGGGGAAAAGCCCGCAATGGGCTACATATACGAGGGCATGGATAGGGCCAAAGAGGCCATTAGATCCATTTATGGGGGAATTGATAGTAAGTATCGCCCCATTTGGGAGATCATCGATAGACGATGGCACCTCCAGCTTCACAAGCCCCTACACGCAGCAGCATATTTTCTCAATCCGGCATTCCAATTTCGCAAAGAATTCAAGGCAGATGAGGAGGTTTTGAGTGGGCTCTACACAGTCATTGAGCGGATGTCTGATTCTCATGTTGGAGCCCAAATTGTTGCCGAGATAGAGATTTTCAGACTTGCACAAGGAGATCTCTTTGCAAGAGATATATGCAAAGATACTCGATCGACATTGCAGCCAGGTAAAAATTTATTAAGGGCATAATAGTAGTTTAAAAATTACCACTTTTCAATCTTTTATATTCAATGTTCATATTATAATTAAATATTCACATTTCACAATGAGATTTATTTTTTTTCTTTTTCTCATCTCAGATGCATGGTGGGAGAGATTTGGTGCTAAAGTACCAAATCTTCAGAGGATTGCGATTCGAGTGTTGAGCCAACCATGCAGTGCCTCGGGTTGTGAGCGCAATTGGAGTATGTTTGAGCACATACACTCCAAGAAGCGCAACAGGTTGTCAGTGCAGAGGTTGAATGATCTTGTTTATGTTCATTACAACCTGCGCCTTCGCCATAGACAGATATTGGGCACTGACTTGTCACCCATCACGTTGGAGGAGGTTGATCCACAGTCAGATTGGATCACTGAGGTCGAGGATCCTGTTTTTACCGATGAGGACCTTGATTGGGTCGACCAGGCAGATCGAGAGGCAGAGGCAATAGCCATGGCAGAGGAGGAGGATAGAGCACGAGGAGACACCTTGGATGCTGGTTTGGGTGCCTCTGAGTCTGACACTGAGACACAGGCAGAGATGATGGCTGCAACATCATCTAGGACCTATCTTAGACGTCTACGCAAGAGGACTAAAGTTTAGAGCCTTAGTGATGCAGGCTCCTCTGAGCCATAGACTTATAGCTTTTGTTTTACTTTTATTATATGTTTGGAACTTTTGATGCCATGGATTTCATATTCCATGAGTATTGTATACATTTCACAACATTTATATATCTAAGTTCTAACTGTTTAACTTTAAACTTTAAACTCTTACTACTGTTATTGTTATTAACTATTAAGTATTAAGTAATTACTTATTTCCTTCAGCTAAAATTTGCATTTATACTTATGTGATCGATAGATGTTTGTGTATAGGATCATAGTAGTTTCTATTTCATGATGTTATTGTGTATTTAAGGTTTATTTACTAAAGGGTGCATGAAACAAGCTTTAAATCCTTAAAAATCTCTGAATTTCTTGGGTTTTTCTATTTGCCGAGTCTTTGCCGAGTTTGGGCTCCGAGTCCGAGTCCGAGTCAAAAATTAGCTTGCCGAGTCCGAGGCGAGTCCGAGTCTTGTAACTATGCTCGAGATATCTCCTACGGTTGGCACAACTCTGTTTATAAGACCATTGTTAATACCTAGATCCAGTGTTTCTCCAAGTTTCCAGGACAGGGAGCAGGTTTCCAGGGATGGCAAAAAAAATTCCAAAATTTTGGGGACAGTGGGGGGATGGCAAAAATTTTCCAAAATTTTGGGAATGGTAGGGGGAGGGCTATATATATTAATATATAATAAAATATATAAATTTAAAATTATAATATATAAATTTATAGTTTCTGTTTGGCTTAGAAGTTAGGTATAGACGCTTCCCATGAAAACTATCATATATACAATGATGAAAATGTGTATTGAGTTTGCATAGATCATACACAAGACATTCTTGTTGCAAAACCAAAACCCCTCTGAAAATTCCAACTGTTAAAATGTAATGTCCCCAATTTCCGTCTAGCTCCATGAGCATTAATTTAATTAATTAAATATTATTTCGTACTGAATTAATAATTGGGGCATTTATATTTAATTAACTAATTATTTATTGAAGTGACTCAAATAAAAATAAATTATTATAAGTCACTTTTATGAGGAATTATTATTTTAAAAAGTGAGTTTTATAATATAATTCCGAAAAGTTCCTGGGAGGTTATAAAAGAGGGTTGTGGGTTTCATTTGAGGAATTGGATAATTGTTATTTCTCTGAAAACCACAATTGTAGAGATTGAACAGGATTGTTCAAGCACAGCCTAGGACAAAAAGTCAAAACCCTACGGCAAAGATCAGGTTCGGTGGTGAAAGATTCCTCCATAGCCGATACGGTGAAATCCATTCAGCATTTCAATTTGCACAGAAATGAATTGCAGGCGAAGTTGGCAAAATTTGAAAAGTCTTCTTTGAAGACAAATTTTAGAGATAAGCTTCATTTCAAGGTTTAAAGAATTTATTATGAACTTGCTGGCATATTGATCAGATTTTCAAGGTAAAGTATATATAGGGGTTTTTGATAAATTCTAGTGGAAGATTTTGAGATTGTTTACGGGATGGTTTTCAGATGATATTTTATATGTGCAATATACAAGATTATATTACAGCTTCCCTTCTTCAGCGATAGCACATAGAATATAAAGTTAATATATTATTTGGAAGAGTCGTGGGGATTATTCTTAGAAGTCGTGGACTTTTCTTCTTATCGCAGCTTCCCCACTTTAAAGCTCAATGCCTTATTTGAATCGAATCATTTAAGGGAGGCGCCATTCCAATGCTAAGCTACACACTCAACGGTTGACAAGTCAAGGCAGATTTTTAATATATTTTATGAGAACATATCCTAAGTCTATGGCTTGGTGGAATTAATTTGTATTCAAGGCCCATGGCTTTAGTCTTATCGCAGGTTTCTCTTTCGGAAGTATTCGACCTGCATATTATGTGGGAAGTGCATTTCATTGAATGTCGTGTGAATTGAAGATGTGGGACAAATAAAAGGGAAACGTGAGCATTCAAACTTTGGCAGTTGCCACTTCCTGTGCACCGCGGGTTTTCTATAGGATCGAGTTGGCATTACTTGGGGCATGAGACTCCTATGTAGAAGTCAAATTAGTCAAATGGAAGAATAACGGCAGACTTTGGAGTTTATCGGCTTTTTCCTATAGCCACCAGCTTCTGAGTAAGCCATGGGTGCTAACTGCAGGCCATGGCGCTGCCACCTTTCTAGAGCAACTTATATTATTTATTAACGCTTCAATTTATAACTTGGAGGGTTGTTGAATCAATTCCAAGTCAGGTATTAATTATTAAGTAATATCCGTGAATTCTAAAATGTGTTAATAAAAGTGCTCATTCTGGAATATAATTATCAGAGATCAGAATTACATTGTTGTTATTATTTCTATATTTCCCTTGTACTAGCAATTGATGAATATATTCTAAACTACTGAAATTAATGAGTAGTTCATATAAAGAGTTTATTGTATGCCATTTCTATTTAATACCAACTGAATCAACTCAAAATAGCAATCAAGTAAACTGTTTGACAAAATATTTGCATTGTAGGAACAATTGTAAATATTTCAAATCTGCCAGCTTGTTGGGTAATTCAGAATTTTGAGTTTCAGTTGTAAATCATGGCTTCAATGAGTGACAAAGAGTTGGGCAAGAAACTTTATATTACAGGAGATAAACTTGGACGCTTGTCTCCATCAAAAGATGTTCTTCTCAGCTCATTGGAGGAAGTAGATAATTGTTTGCATATGGTGGATCAGTCTCCTTGCACATTGATTCAAATAGCTATGACTCCAACAGTGACTTCCTTGTGTGAGCACAAGTTGTTGAGATACAAAGATAAGGAGGTAAAACTCGCTGTTAGTCATTGCCTTAGTGAAATTATAAGGATTACAGCACCTGAAGTTCCTTATAAGGATGACAAAATGAGGGAGATAATGCAATTGATCATTGAAAGCTTTAATGGGTTATGTGATATCAGAAGTCTTTTCAGTAAGAGGGTTAAGGTTTTAGAGTTGATGGCAAAGGTTAGATCATAGATGCAAGACTCGCCAAAAACTCGGCGAGTTTTTGAAAACTCGCGAGTTTTTTGGCTTGGCGAGTTTTCCAGGCAATTGTACGCCTGGAAAACTCGCCGTACTTTTGGCGAGTTTTTCCAGAATGTACGGCTAGTTTTTGATAAAAACCCGCGCGACCATTCACACGCCTAGGCAGCCGCTAAAAAGTGATTTCAAGTTTTTTTTTTTCACTCATTCTCATTCCACACTCAACAAAAACCATCTCCAAGGCATTGTGCACTCATTTGCAGCAATTTTACATCCAAAAGACAAGATTTGAAAGGTATTTACATCGAATTTAGAAGGCAAATCTGATTTCCGGGTAGGGTTTCTCATTTTTTTTGTTCTTTCTTTTTTTTTTAAAATTTCTTCATTCTTGTTGGTTCTATGTTTAAAAATCATCTGAATGTAGTGTGAAAATGATTTAAATGCATTTAGATTCATCAAAACAAGATTTAGATTCATGAAAACAAGATTTTTTTATGAATTTTTCTGATTTTTTAACATATTTTGCTGATTTTTTCATTTTTATTAAATTTTCTTAAAACCCTAGTTTTTTTTTTTTGTTTTGAATCCTCTTTTTTGTTGAATAACATACTTGCAATCTTTTAGATTAGCTTAATTTTTTACTAGTTTGAAGTAATTTTCAGATTTTTACATTTTTTCACATTTTTTAGAAACCCTAGTTATTATTTTTTTTTTTAAATCCAATTTTTTTGTTATGAAAATGTTTAGAATCTAGTGATAGATTTTTAGTAATTTAAACTTAAAGTAATCTCTTTTGATTTAATCTAATTTAGCTTGTTTTTAAATTTTCTATCAAAAACTAACAAGTTGTGCTTTGACTTTCACTTTGTGTAGGTTAATAATTAATTGATAATGGCTTTTGAACCCACTTCTGCCTCAGGCTCTGTCCCATCCGTGCCTGCAGGATTTGTAGGCAAACGTCCTCTAGGAGCTAGAGATCCTGCTTGGAAGTATGCTTATCTAGGACCCATACCTAGCACAGTATATTGCATTCCATGTAAAAAAGTATATCGCGGAGGCATCAATCGCCTCAAGTACCACCTTGTAGGCATCCCTCAACGTGATGCTAAGGAATGTCCTCAAACCACAGAAGTAATAAAAAGACATATGAATGCCATACTTTCAGCTGCAGAAGAAAAAAAAGTGCAAAGAGAGAAAGCAAGAGCAGCAATGCAAGCAGCCATTGCCTCTTCTCAAGGTGCTCCAATTGAGTCGGATGATGATTATGATGTTACTCAGGAGATAGTGGGTTCTCTTCGTGGCCCACGTGTGCGAAGTTCAAGGCAATCTGTTAACGCCTCGACCTCCATCCCTTCATCTTCCTCTAGTAGAGCACCAAGGGTAGGGGCAACTATAGGACCTACACGGTTGGATAGTTATTTTGTGCCTAGAAACACACCTGGTGCACAACCTTCCTTAGAGGCGACTGGATGGAATAGGGAGGTGCATGAGCAAGCAAACATTGCTTGTGCAGATTTTTGGTATTTTAACAATATCCCTTTCAATGTGGCGAGTTCTCCTTACTGGCAGAATTTGGTCACCGCATTGACAGTTGCAGGAAAAGGCTACAAGGCGCCTTCTCGCACGGACTTGAGTGGGAGGTTAGTTTATGTTCTTTAATTTATGTTTTTTAAGTTTAATTTATGATGAATTTAAGCTATTTTTTTTGTTTACAAATTAAAATTGTGTACTTAATTTCACTTTGTACTTGTAGGTTGCTTGCTAATGCAACTGAAAGGGCAAGGGCAGCAGTAGAGGAGCAAAAAGAAAAATGGCAAAAATATGGCTGCTCTATTCTTTCTGATGGGTGGACGGATGGAAAAAACCGTACCATCATTAATTTCTTGGTTGCATGCAAAGAAGAGGTGGTGTTCTTAAAATCAATTGATGCCTCCCACATTGTAAAAAGTGCAGAAAATTTGGCTAAGATGTTGGAGGAAGTTTGCATGGAGGTGGGGATTGCAAATGTTGTGCAAATCATAACTGATAATGCAGCAGCATATGTGGCAGCAGGAAGACTCCTCCAAGATAGACACCCCTCAATTTTTTGGACACCATGTGCAGCCCATGTCCTTGACCTTCTTTTGGAGGACATAGGAAAACTAGATTGGGTCACACCAGTTGTAGAGGACGCGAGGAGGGTCACTAAATATATCTACAATCACCCTTGGGTTCTTCGCTTGATGAGGGAGCACACCCATGGGAAAGAATTGGTGAGGCCAAGTGTCACAAGGTTTGCAACGGTTTTCTTAACGTTGCAAAGCATTCTTAGTTCTTTGACTTCTTTAAAACAAATGTTTGTGAGTCAACCATGGATGGACTCAACCTATTCGAAGAAGCCTGGAAGGAGATAAGGTGTCAAAAATTGTGTTTGATACCCAATTTGCACAAAGGGCAGCAAAGATTGTGAAGGTAACTTCAATTTCAAAACTTTGAATTTGAATTCAAATTGAATAAATTTTTTAATGTCTTTCATTGTAAATTTGAAACTCTAATCTTTTTGCATTTTTATATTGTAATTTGTAGGTGTCGGAGCCCTTGGTTAGAGTGCTCCGCTTGGTGGATGGGGATAAAATCCCAATGGGATATCTTTATGAGGCCATGGATAGGGCCAAGGAGGCTATAAGAAATTATTATAAAGGGGACAGCCTCAAATTTGATCCCATTTGGGAGATTGTTGACAGGGGGTGGAACCATCAACTCCACCAACCCGTCCATGCAGCAGGGTACTTCTTGAACCCTCATTTCTTCCATTCAAGCACCTACTCAGATCCTACTGGAGAGGTTATGGAGGGCCTCATGAAGTGCATTCAAAGGATGTCACCTAACCTTGACGCGGGAGACCTCATTGTTAATGAAATCCAAAGTTACAAAGAAAAAAGGGGTGCACTCTTCTCTTTAGAGCTAGCAAAGAGAGCAATACACAATCAGCCACTAGGTATAAAATTTGAAATTTACAAGTTACAAATATTGATAATTTGATAAAATATGTTTTCAACTTTTGAGTTTTGACTTTCCTTTCTAAGTTTCTAAGTTCTCTTGTAACTCTTAATTTGTTTTTTGTAGATGTTTGGTGGTCAAATTGGGGTGGAAATACCCCACATCTCCAACAATTTGCCCTTCGTGTCTTATCACAGCCTTGTAGTTCGTCCAATTGTGAGCGTAATTGGAGTTTGTTTGAGGCCATCCATACAAAGAAAAGGAACAAACTAGCTCAAAAACGCCTGAATGACCTTGTATATGTGCAATATAATCTTCGGTTGCGCACAAAACAGGTTAAAGAAATATCAGATGATCCAATTGATTTGGATGAGATAGATCCATACAATGATTGGACAGGGCAAGATGATCGACCTTCATTGTTTTCCGAGGATGAGATCTATGACTTTGAGCTACAAGCAATGGAGGAGGGGGGTGGATTTGCATTCTCATTGGATGACATTGAGGATGACCCTGAGGAGGAGTCATTGGCAGTGCCAGAGCCACCAACAGTAGCCTCTACACCCAGGATGGAGGTTGAGCAGCCACAGCAGATGCCTACGACTACACCCTCTCCCGTAGTGAGAAGTACTAGACATGGGAAGAGGAAGATGTGAATTTGTAAAAGCTGAAATATATTAATGTTGTATTTACTTTTAGTTTTACAAAAACTATTTGCTATTTTCATTTTGTTTCAGACTATCAGTATCAGCGTATTGAGCATTCCACATGGGGATGCGATTTTGTATCTAATTTTCTTTCAAATCAATCAAATATAACTAGATTCAGCTTGTTTCTTCTATTTACTCATTTTATTGACTCATTGGATGCATCTTATCTTTGAATTTTGCAAAAAAAATGTGTTTTTAATGAAGTTTAAGCAATTTTTTAAGTTGCCGAGTTTTTTCCGTACCGTATTTTCCGGGCTTGGCAAGTTTTTGCAATTGGTGAGTTTTTCAACTATGGGTTAGATCATGTGTTCTCAAGATTGATTATGATTGTGATGATCTTATTCTACAAATGTTTCATCATTTCCTAGTCTCTATCAATGAAGATCATGACAAATATATTCCTAATTACATGAGAATCATTATGGCTTTGATTATTAATGAAAGTGATGTTATTTTCCAGCCTATCTTATCTTTGTTATTGGCTATTCTAAAGCAAGAACAGGTTACTTCTACAGCTGCTTATAACTTGGTGTACAAAGTTTCCAAACAATGTGAGGGAACACTGAAATCTTACTTGTTTAATGAAAAGCAAGTGGAAGAAGAGGAGTTCAAATTAAAAGTGGTTGATGACAAGAATGCCTTATCTCATGATGGATGTTTGACAAAACCCCGGGATGGCTCCTTAGAAGTGCATGCTATACATGTTGAGGATGTGTGCAATGAGATTGACAAAACAACAGCCTTTAATACACAATTAGAGCTATCCTATGAGGATGATAATTCACCAGTGCATATGATGAAAATGTTGATAGCATATATGATGATGTTCTCAAATCAGCTAATGATGATGATTCTACATCTTATCCTAGTGATGATGCTTATGATGATCCGGGTGTGTTAGCACCTAATCATGATGAAGAATTGGTGTTGGATAAATTTCCTTTTGATGCTGTTCTAACTTCTAACTTCTCAAGAGTTATGCACGAAGGTTAACAAAGAGGAAGCTGATTTTGGAAAGCATAGTTGTGAATATAAATCAAAAAATTTGTATGAAGATGATAGGCCCCAAGGTCCCATCATTTGGCAAGGCAATTGAAGGTAAATGAAGACATGATTATTGCAGCCCTATCCCATTTTGATAATACTCATAAGTTGATGGCAGATTATTGTTGGAGGGCTCTAGGGACACACAAGAACTTTGAAGGAGAACTATCTCTTGTAGACTTATAAGTACTCAAAGAAGCCTTGGTGTTGATGAAATCAAATTACCTACACCTACTTTTAGATAGAGATCATCTTCTCATGCTTGATGAGATATATTTTGATGCACCAAGAGGGAAAGAAGAGGAAGTCGATAAGCTTACCAATGAGCTTAAGGTTACCATGGATTCCTTGAAGAGCACTCAAATGGCTCTTCAAGAATCAAAAGTTCAGGTTGACGAGCTTTGTTTGGAGTTGAGCTTGGCACATTCTTTAGCATCCATAGCAGAAACTCAGCCATCTATGGCAGCCATAGTGCATGAGGATGATAGTGGTACTCAAAATTTGAGGGAAGGGCCTCTTATGATGGTCAAGCACAAGAAGCACTTAGATTTGCATGGACATGAAGAGAGGTATGATTCAGAAATTTTTGTTTGTACACATAGTTTGCATCATGGGGATCATGAATCATCTTTTGGAGAGCCCATTGAAGGCTCAAGTCATGGTTAAGGATGAGATAGTTGAGCACACACCTTGTGGACCAGCCAACAGTGACATGCATGCATGTGTAGATGGAGAAATTTATGATTCAGATCTGGTTGGGCATTTAGCCATCCTTGAGGAGCTCAAGGAGTCTACTTGTGTTGAAGATTCCTTGGTGGAGTATGAGGCTGCCATAATTTCAGAACTAGTGACACACGTCATGGAGACATTTGATGGTGATTGGTATGTACTTGGAGGTGTGGAGTCACAGCTGGTCTATGATCCAAGGTATGAAGATGATGTCATAAAGGTACTTGATTTTGAGTGGCATAAGCTTGAGCTTCAGATGGACTATGATCTATGGTACGAAGATGAGCATGAAGGCAGAAGTATTCCAGCTCTAACCCATTGGTTTCTATCTCATACTTTGTTGATTGATGGCTGTCCTACCTTGCTGGTCAGGGAGTTTTCAGGGTATACCTTGAGGACAGCAGTTGTTTGGATGGATTGGAGAGGATGGTATCACTGCTTCAATGTTGGAGGTTGGCAAGATGATGAGATCCTATCATCATATGACATTGCAGGTACTTTTTGCACTATCATAGGTATGATTTTCAGTTTGCTTGGTGCTGTTTTGATTTATATCAGCAGCCTAGTAGGGGTTGGTATGTGTTTCTATGCACCTGTGATGGCCATCATTCACATCCATAGGAGATCATTCAGAGTGGGATGGATAGGTGATGATGGTGACACTATGAGAGACATCTATCTCTTCATTTTTAGCGGGTGTGATGGAGTGATGATTTGGGATCCAGGGATTGGTGTAATTGGTACACTACTCCACAAAGATCACGATGAGTTGCTTCACAACTCTTGGCGTGGTAATGATTATATCAAAGTGGCACAGCAAAAGTCAACAGGTATTGGAAATGGTGGACTTTCGATTTGGCTATGGGATCCAGGAATTCATATGATTGGTAGATTGCTTCAGATTATGATAGTGATTGACAGAGTTGCTGAGGTCAATCGTATCCAGTTGATGCAGCAAAGATATGGTGGAGCATTCTACAGGTTCATTTGAAAATCCTAGTATTTGGCCATGGCATTTAGGTACCGATTGATTGGGGACAAGCAATCACCAGGATGGGAGGATTGTAATGTCCCCAATTGTCGTCTAGCTCCATGAGCATTAATTTAATTAATTAAATATGATTTTGTCCTAAATTAATAATTGGGAAATTTATATTTAATTATTTATTTATTTATTAAAGTGACGCAAATAAAAAAAATTATTATAAGTCATTTTATGAGGAATTATTATTTAAAAAGTGAATTTTATAATATAATTCCGGAAAGTTCTTGGGAGGTTATAAAAGAGGGCTGTGGGGCTTCATTTGGGGAGTCAGATAATTGTTATTTCGCTGAAAACCACAATTGTAGAGGTTGAATAGGATTGTTCAAGCACAACCCAGGACGAAAACCCTACGGCAAAGATTGGGTTCGGTGGTGAAAGATTCCTCCCCAGCCGCTACAGTGAAATCTATTCAAGGTTTCAATTTGCACAGAAACAAATTGTTAGGGGAAGTTGGAAAAATTTGAGAAGTCTTCTTTGAAGACAAATTTCAGAGATAAGCTTCATTTAAAGGTTTGAAGAATTTATTAGAAACTTGCGGGCATATTGATCAGATTTTTAGGGTAAAGGTATATACAAGGGTTTTTGATAAATTCTAGTGGAAGATTTTGAGATAGTTTACGGGAAGGTTTTCAGATGATATTTTATATGCAATATACAAGCTTATATTACAGCTTCCCTTCTTTAGCGATAGCATAAAGAATATGAAGTGAATGGCGGACGCTGCCATGCGGTGCGCATTGATGTCCGGCTGGTCGACGCCGACGAAGTCGAATGTTTTAACAGGTCAGCGGTGATGGTGCCGAAGGATCGCCAGATGTATCGGTGTTGCCAGCCAGATGATTGAAGTAAATTGCAGGGTCACTGAAATTGAAGTTTATCGCCGATTTAGGTCATTAATCAATTAATCAGTGTCATCAGGTGAATATCCAGTTAACTACAGGCCTTGGCATTTATTAAGGTGCTGCCACCTTTCTAGAGCAACTTATATTATTTATTAATGCTTTAATTTGTAACTTAGAAGGTTGCTGAATCAATTCCAGGTCAGGTATTAATTATTAAGTAATATCCATGAATTCTGAAATGTGTAATAAAAGTGCTCATTCTGGAATATAATTATCAGAGATCAGAATTACATTGCTGTTATTATTTCTATATTTCCCTTGTACTAGCAATTGATGAATATATTCTAAACTATTGAAATTAATGAGTAATTCATATGAAGAGTTTATTGTATGCCATTTCTATTTAATACCAACTGAAATCAACTCAGAACAGCAATCAAGTAAACTGTTTTACAAAATGCTTGCATTGTCAAACTGGGAACAATCGTAAAAATTTCACCATCTTGGGTCAGGATCTTTACATGAAAGTGTAACAATATTATGCTCATCCACACCCTTTTTCCAAACAGTGAACCAATCCACCTCTTTGGACTAGAACAGAAACCAAGGGACTCAAACCTAGACAAACAAACAGTTGTATCACATATAGATTTAGATGTGACCCACACAAATGTGGCTGCTACTCCCTTGTTCAAATGCTCATGATTTTCCTCTGCCCTCACAACATTTTTCTTTGTCCTCAAAATTTGTGAATCCCATATTCTTTACCTGTGGTGTTCAAGGCTTCGAAAAATCCCAATGCACTTTCAGACTACTGGAGGCTTACCATGATTCCAAAGCAATTTACAGTGAGGGTCATCTCCCCACATTTGCAGATCCTAGGGACATCTTCATCCCAGAAACATGGTGATTTTTTTAGGGGGGTGAGGGGGGAGGGAACATGTCCGAATGGTACACTGCCTGGATCTTAGTAAGAAATGTCACGATCCAAAAGGCGACTCTTTTGATTTCCTAGTAAAAAAGCTAAGAATATCCCATAAAGGTTTTGAAGAGATTCTTCATTATAAGATTCCCATAAAATCCAAATGCTGATCAATTGTGGCTACCAGGCTGCCTAATATGATAAAACCTTTTGTTGCTAGGGCCTTTTCCACAATGCCAAGAAAGTGACCCTAACAGCCATGTTGTGAACCAACATCTGGAAACAGGATGGAAATCTATCACTATTTAGAAAACTACTGTATGTATTTAAAAAAATCTGATGTATGTTGTAATGTTGTGATACTATTATGTCTTTGCTGAAATAAATAAGCTAATATGAAAATCTGAAATTTAAATCCATCTTTTGGAATTTTAAGACTGGAGTATGAGATATCAAAAATTGGAACACAAACAGAAACCAAACAGAATTTATTACAACCCAAATACTAATTTCTAGGTAGCACTAAAGAATTTTTTTTCAAAAAGACTTCTGCAACATGAATCTTGCTTTGGCCAAGAACTAGTCTTCCTCCAACTAACCACATACAAGGATCATAAGACATCCCTTTCCTCTAAGGTTACAGTTTTAATATCTGATTTTTCTATAGTGGAATGGTATATGCTTTTATCTTCCTTGTTATGACAAAATTCACACCAACTCCATATGACAACCTAACACGCTTTATCATTTCCTCATTTATTCTTTGTAAGTCCCTGCAACACCTTTAATGCTTTGTAACTCCATCGTTGTTCATTGTCACTTGGAACTCCTATAAATAGACTCCTTGGAAATCCATTATGATCCCTATTACAAAAAAATTGACAACACTCAGAGCATCATCATAACACTTAAATGTCATCATCCCATGACTGACATGTTGCAAAATATACTTTCTGACCAAATAAACAATGACTTGTTTTTTCCCTTAAATATGACCTACAACCATAAGAGTGTCCAATCCTTGAATTGATTTTCCCTCAAGAAATTATAGAGCTAGAACCTGACAAATTTCCACACATTTCTTCTACTTCACTTAAGGAGTATTCCTTCGTCAAATGGCCAAAGACAATAATCTAGTAGATTCTTTTAAAACACAGTTCTGATAGAAGCATATCATGTATACGTTTACAAGAGCTTTACCAATACATGCCCCTGTTCTTTGGCTACATAAACGAGAATAACAATGTAAATCAACTTTCACCTCCCAATTAGGGGAGTGTATCATATAATTACCTGCTCCAATAATGGTTCCTAAAAATTATTAAATTTTTATCCATGCAAAATATGGGTTGAATCTACCACAATCTAGAAGAAGTTTGATATCCCTTTCTTTTATTGATGAATGCCATCTGTCAAACCCATAATCACTAACTGCAAAGTTTAAGATGCTTCAGCAACTGCTAATCCATGGAAGACAATGAAGAGGTTCAGCTAGTTTTTCTTTAGCATGTGAGATAATTGTTTCAAACTTAAAAGTGCATTTGTTCTTCTTGAACAGGTTTGCTTGGCAATCTACACCTAGCCATTCAACTTCAAAGCAAATCCTTTGAATGTTGTAAATGAATGGAATTATATTTCTAACTGTCAAACCATGATTTCCACTCCAAATGAAACAGTTGCATTTTTTTGCCTCTTTTTTATTCAAATACGACACTAGAAAAGGGCATAGGTGGCATACATTGGAGGTGCTTCTCAGAATCATTTCCCCTTCCTTTGCTGAAATCTCTTTCCTGTGGGCTTTTTCAATAGGAAAAACTGGAAAATGATGTCGAACACAATGAGGCAGTGATTTTCAAGAGCATATTCTTGCTGTCTGGATTTCAGGAAATCTATTAATTCTGTTCCCAGAAACAGTTTATTTGAGATCTTTCATGCTATTTGGTTGCTAGAGTTTCTTGCATTGGTTGTCAAATAAACGTATAAAACACCTGCGAAGTGTTTCAATACCATTCAAGCCTACTCTAATTTTCCTTGGACCAGTGATGGCATGAGGCAGGAGCAACTTCTCCCTCCCAGATTGTTTTGTGCCCCCATTGATGAGCTAGACTAATTCCTCAAAATCGGAAGAATCAGAGAGGCTATCATATTTCATCTCAATGATCTTGTTTACAGATAATATGGTCTATTTGACCTCATTTCCTAATGAATTACAGTAGTAGTTCACATTGCTTACCAAATTCTGTGATCATAGAAAGTTGACCATAAACCTCAGTTGAACTAATGTCGTGGTCTTTAATAATTTCAGGGGTGATTTACTCAGACTTCACTTCCTTGCCTTAATCTGAGGCCATCTTTGCAAGCATAGCAGTGTTAGGGGTAGGCCTCTTTAAAGAAGCTCAAGCACCCATGCTTTCAGTTCCATTTTCAGCCCAATGAGACTGCTTTGTGATATCACAATTCAGCATACAAGTCTCTATGACTAAAAATATCCGGGGACATAGTCTTGCCGATGGTAATGCAATACGCTTGGAAAAAGAATGGACTATTTATGTGTAAATGTACAACCCAGTACAAACAAAACAACCCGCAGGGCATTGTCCGGGAAGAATTTGCTGGCAAACCACTTTCTTGCACAACTCTAATCAACGGGCAATTTGATGACAAGCAGCACTATATATACCCAATATGGAATGTGCAATTGTGATGATCGAAAGTTTTTCATATATAACTAACTGTTTCAAGACAAGGGAAAGAAGAGGCAGTATTTAACTAGACCACCTCAAGTCCATCTTTTGAATATTCCGAGTAAAAATGCTCTGTTGTTGCATTAAAAGCCGGGGTTGAATGAGGTCCTAATAAAGGAGATGATCTAGAATTTTTTTTTAAAAGCATATAATTTCAAGTTTGATTCAAGCATAATCTGTAACAGCCCAAGGATTATACTCGTTCTCTCTCGTTGAGGAAAACTAAAATTGAAACAATCCGATTAGAAAACTTTCAGCATGTAATGCAAGATATTTTAGAAAATCAAGAATTCACTCGCACTAAAAGCCCCACAAGTTACCGGACCGTATAATGTATATCAAAATTTAATCTTTCTACAAAAAAAGGCGCCCAAAACTCAGAAAGCTAGATTTGATCTCAAAAAGAAATGTGTTACAAGCCCCTATTCGTCTAAGTATATCAATCACTTTGACAAGGGAACCAGAAAACATATTAAAGGAAAAAGATCGTGCCCTTACATAATTGGATGCCTAAGAAGATCAGGAGCTTGAGTCCCACAAACACTAAAAACAGATAGCAATCCCATATATTTGATTCCAATGGCGTTAAAAGGCAAAACAGAGTATATTCGTAAATACAAACCATTTTAGTTCCGTATTCGATGGCTTGTTCCGTGTGAAATGTACCAGTTTTGCCCGTTATACCCTGACAAATGACACGAGTATTCTTGTCGATGAACACAGGCGGGGTACTAGAAGTTGCAAAATACCGGGCATTATGAACATCGCTATTACGGCGGAGGTTTCTTGTTATTGTAGAGGCAAATCCAACGATCTTCCTCGCCTGCCCCATTTTTGCTGATTTTCTTCCCCGGCCTGTGAAGACAAAAGTTTGGAGAGGAATAACGATTTATTATGTTATTCCCTGCGAATGCCTTTCAACGCTTGTTTTAGGTATTCGTGAGTTAATCTGAATTTTCCAACCAAAACAAGCATCAGATCATCGTATGGGGTGTGCCCTTCATATAGACTAAACCTTAAATTTTTTTATTTTCCTCCTCATTGGGTAGGAAATTTTCCCTTTACAACTGCGCCGTAGTCGACTGTAGACTTGTATTGGATTGTATAATGTATTTGCATTAGTAGCCGGTGGGGGCTTACCAGAATATTCGTTAATGTGGGAATCTCTTGGTCAATAGGCTGTTTGAACGTGAAGTTTATTTGGTAAGATGTTGTCTTTGATTAATATAAATAGTTGGTTTTCTTTAAAAAAATATATATATAATTTAAAATAAGATGAGGTTGAATATATTAAGATATTCTCATTTAATGGTAGAATAAATAGTATGATTTGAGTGTTATTTTTGTTAGAGTAAAAAGTATTTATTTAATTAATTATTTATTTAATTATTAGGTCTTTTTTCTTCTAATTATTTAAGTTTATTTAGTTCATTTTTTTTTATGTCTTATGTCATAGGATAAGGACACATGTCATGATCTTGTTTTATGTTCACCTAAGATTTCTAGGTTAATTATCCTTTTATAAAGATTTTTTATAATATAATCATTAAAATGCAGATTCATAATGATTCATGTTTTATTGGATCAATAGCTCTTGGCTTTCATAGCTTTGATATTCTCTTTTCTTGTGATAGGTGTTTGATTGTGGGTGATCGTTGGGAGGGAGAAGATTTTTTTTATCAAACTCTAAAATTG